>CAEFZX010028237.1:0-97077 GCA_903066825.1 Alfaro cultratus | reverse complement strand
TATTTTGTTTAAAGCATAAATATATTTTTTTTTTATTTTTTATATATATATATATATATATATATATATATATATATATATATATATATATATATATCCTCCTTATATTTGAGGCTATGGTTCAATCTGCATAAATAATAAGCTATTTTCTGCATTGCAGTTTATTTTAGTGAACGCCTGCGTGGCTTTAAAAACCCTCCTCCCTCCTAAAAAGATGCAAGCTGCAGATAGAGGTGCTACATATGTGGTGCTGAAATGGACAGCGACATGGTACATTACCCCCCACGGTACTGTTTCCGTGTTTCCAGGCTGGGCAAGGGAGAACCTAACACGTATTTTTTAATCCTTTCACAAAATAAATGAAAAAAAAAAATAAAAAAAAAATAAAAATAGTGTTGTATAAATATTTCGTGTCCCAACTTCAAGACCTTCGCTACAAATAAAGGCTGACACTTTGCTGACCTACTTTTTTTGATTGTATTTTCTAAATTACATCCCAGCAAGTGGCAACAGCACAATCTGAATTACGTGGCATTTTATATAACATGGTTATGTATTGTTTTCCACATTTATTTGCAAACAGTAGCAGCTGTTAATGCAATACTGGATTCAGTGACTCTTTACAAAGTAATTACGTTTTCAAATATTCCAATATTGTGCACTGATTATGAATTAAATATTGAATGGCTAAATAGACCTTACATTCTGGAAAGAAGTAAAGTGTCATGTGCTACTAACTTCACTGCAGTAGTTATAATAAACCCTTTGAAGCAGTGTTGGCAGTTGTAAAGAGTATTATCGGACCCAAATGTTCCCTAAATACCCCATTGATTTGAGGAACAAGAAGTAAATCAGCTGATATTCATCCGATTATCAAATGATTTGCCATGCAAAATACATTTTGTCTTGGAATCAATAACCTATCATTGGCTCATTAGGTGACAGTAAAATGCAGAATGTAAAGAGCTCAGGAAACTTGAGAGAGTGTGGTGGACTCTACAAGTGAGCCCCCAAAATGAAACGCTGCCCAGAGCCTCTTTCAGCCTTGGTCAGGCTCTGCTGTCAGGTGAATCTTTGCGTGCAGCTCCGTTGCCCGCACGCGCAAAGCCACGCTCGATCTCGTCACTCGATCTGTCACTCACGTGCGTAACGCAAGCCGACGCAGCCGGACGGCGGTGGCTTCATGGCTCTCCGTCTCTGCGTCCACCGAAACAACTAAGCCTAAACTAAGTCATAGTGAAAAAAAGTCGAAGGAGGCGCATCCATCCAGGACATATTGGGGGCTTCTGGACTCAGCCCGATCCGCTTCTGAGTTGGACCGCCTGAGGGGGGCAGAGGAGACGGAGGGAGCATGTCTGAGAGCAGCTATCAGGGGAATAACTGCATCCCCCATCAGACGGTAAGAGACCTGCAAATCCCCGCTGCAAGGCAGAGAGGGGATTAAACTCTTAGTGAATGGCAAAGAACACCAGGGCCTTTTGTGTATGTTGCTTCATTGCGAATTGAAGATTGACAGTTTCTCCCTCTGTCTAATAAAGTACACTTCATAGACTCTCTGTAGCTTGGATAGTGTTGCATAATCCTGTCGCTTGTGGGATTAAAGCAGCTGACGTGACGGGAGAGCCGAAACCATGGAATAAAGTAAAGCAGCTCTGGTGTGAGGCATCGTCCTACAACTGTATATGTCACACATTTGATCAAAACATGGGCTGTTATTATTTAGAGAGAGGATTTATTGCTCCTTCTGAAAAGATAAAAGATGATATTCATGGAGGGTGTCATCTTGTGGAACCACGGGTAATCACTGGTTACCATGGAGACCCAGCATCTTTTCATACTCCGTTGCCAGGCACCCTCCATTGTGGAACAGGGTGTTTACGCTGGTATGTCCGGAAGAAAGCTTCAAGGTTTAAGTTTTAAACCTTGATAATGAGTTATTTCTTAAAGAGCTAAGGTTCTAGCTCCACCAGGGTAAAGCCTGTTAAATTGTGTTGTGTTTTAGATGCATGTGGAACATATGTTTTGGTTTGGGAATAAATGGTAAATACATAGTCATGCATAAATATTGTACCAGTTATTATCCAAAAAAGACAGAAGCACATGATATTTGGAGAAGAAAAGTTTTAATTTTTTTCCGGAGAATTCAATAAAAGGCTTAAAAATTCTACAACTACATCGGACTTCAAATGGTTCAAACTAAGCATTTTATCCACGTATAGCTCTCATTTAGGGTTTGTGCTGCACTGCATCAATTTTCCTATATACATAGCTGTAGGTTACATAAATGATTGCACCACACAGTATATCTAAATCCCAACACTTGTTTGAACCTCTCGTCTCTCCTCCTCCCTGTCTCTCTGATCTGCTCTTCCTGCAGGGTGAAAAGTTACTGATCAAAGGGGGTAGGGTTGTTAATGATGACCAGTCTTTCTACGCGGACGTTTACGTTGAGGATGGGATCATTAAGTATGTATGAAGGAACAATATCTTCAGTTGTAACTGCTTATTTTCTGTGTAGACTAATGGAGAGTCTAAGAATATTTATGCCTGTTGGATTTTTCCATGTTATCACAATATAATCACCAGCTTAACCTCATATTCCCATCAAGAGCTGTGAATCTCTGTAGTGCATGCACAGTTACCATTGGCCTTTTGGTGCTTTTCTGATTAATGGTCTCCCTGTCATGCTGGGTGGAGATTCATATGGGTAAATCTGCAGTTCTGCCTTACCAATGTGTAGAGGTGGATTGAAGAGTGCTCTGTGAGATTACCCACCAATTCTGACCGGCTTCCATGCCCCTGCAACTCCACAACATAATGCCGCCTCCATCATATGTCACTGTATTTCCTTTTGTCTAACCAAAACCTGTGTAAAAATCAAGAAGTATGAGTACTTTCAATTCTCATAGGTTTCCGTAAGGGGCTCGTTAAAGCCCATTACTTTTATGTAAGCCCATTACTTTTCTTCATATGTCTGCTTTTCTCTTTCCTCTCCCTCATTCTTTTTTTTCCCCTTCACACATCCTTTGCAGGCAGGTGGGGGAGAACCTGGCTGTTCCAGGTGGCGTCAAGGTGATAGAAGCCAATGGTCGTATGATAATACCAGGGGGAATAGACGTCAACACATGCCTGATGAAGTCCTACCTTGGCACACAGCCTGTTGATGATTTCCTTCAGGGCACCAAAGCTGCACTTGCTGGCGGCACCACCATGATCAGTGAGTGTTGACATTTTCAGCTCAGAATATCACAAGCAGGTTAATTCCCATCATAACCGTTAACATTTCCCTCTTTTTCAGTGGATCACGTGACCCCTCAGCCCGGTGACAGTCTGCTGGAGGCGTTTGAGCGCTGGCAGGAGGCTGCAGATAAAAAGGCTTGCTGTGACTACTCTCTGCATGTCGACATCCCCCAGTGGAACGAGAATGTTAAGGATGAGCTGGAACTGCTGGTGCAGGACAAAGGTATTCAGCTGATTTTGTTACTTTTTTATGATCTGTTACTGCAATTCTTCACATAATTCTTGGTTAGGAGACATTTCTCATTAACATCAGGGATCGATTTAGAAACAATTCAGCCAAATGCTCAATCCTCTTACAGTCAAGACATAGTGGAGATCTGAAGGTTTCAATCACAATGCTGCTTTAGTGGCACTCTGCAGCTTTTCTGGTAATCCTTTTTTACTCTGCAAAGACAAACATTTTACTTTGCGCACAGCTGTAAAGCAGATCATCCAAAGTAATGTGTTGTGTTTCTTTTTAGTGAAGTTGTGCTGTATTATTAGGCCCATATGTTAGTCATAAAAGATGCACCATAAATCTGATCAGAATGGATTAGGCATGAGCTAGAACAATAATTTCCAACTGTAATAGTTTTGAGTAAAAATAATATGTAATCACACACACACACGCACGCACGCACGCACGCATGTATGCACACACACACAGAAAAATTGCACAAAAATGTCAGACATTGTATAACACAATTAAACTACTTTTGTTAAATAGCATAAAATCCTGAAATAATGTGACCTGCTGATCATTGCAGTAATAATAATGTTACCTGTTATGTATTTTTTTAACCATATTTGTCTTAATAGAGCATTACCTAAGGCTCTGCTTAGGTGTTAAAGAAGCCCAGTTTGCTTTAATAGCAATACATAATGTTCAAATATATTGATAAACTTTGACTTTTCATCTGTTTGTAAACCATAATCAGGAACAAACCTTCAAAATATATCACTGTTTATATGTTAGCAGCAGGGTAGGATTTTACTTTTTGAAGTAATTACTGAACTAAGTTATCTTTTTGATGATATTCTGATTTATTGATTTATTGTTATTGTTGTTGCCACTCGCTCACTATCAAACAATCTTCTCTCTTGACAGGCATCAACTCCTTCCAGTTGTTCATGGCTTATAAAGATTTGTACCAGATGACAGATGCTCAGGTAGGGTTTCTAATTAATGACATAACCCAAATTAAATACTCACAAGTTCAGTAATGTATAAAATGTTTTTATTTTGTTGGTCTCTGAGTTTATAATACTTTATAACCTCCTTGTTTTGTTTTTCTCTGTCTTCAGTTGTATGAGGCTTTCTCGTTCCTGAAGCAGCTGGGCGCTGTGGTGTTGGTTCATGCTGAAAACGGAGACCTGATTGCACAGGTAACTACTGCAGATTCTAGATTGCAGCCTCCCTCTGTCCTTACATCTGAGAAATATTCATGTTATGTAACGCACCATCTTTCAAAAGGAGAATCAGAGGATTATTTCTGCTACTATAGCTGCAGAGGATGGCAGGTTTTATCTTTGGCTGGCATTAGTGATGACTTTTAATATACTAATGATGATGATGTAATGGTGATTAAGATAGTAATGATGATGGTTTTGATTCTGCATGCAGCAGTGATAAGAGTTGTAGATATCAGTGTGATTTATAACAGGACAAACCAGGATTTTAAACAAATAAAAGAGCAATTATGAATGTTATTTGCATGTTTGTCAACTCAATCACCATACTGAGATGTTATATGAAACAAGTGGCATGTGGAGTAGAAACTATTCGAAGATAGTGTTGTCAGAAGCAAAGTTTTTGTCTCGAACTTCAATGCCTTTCTTATGTAATACAATTAAAACGGTCATTGGTACTTTTTGGTAATGACAGTTATCAAAATGTAATGTTTGTTCAAAAGTTGATTGCATGGTGTTTTCTTTATAACTTTGTAGTTTTGTGTTTTTGTTATGTAAAGCACCTTGAACTGCCTTTCTGCTGAAATATACTATACAAATAAACTAGTTTGATTAATTGATTAAAAAGAACTTAGTACTCACTGTACAATGTTGTGAGTGGCAGGAGAAAATGTGAATAATTAAAAATTTTGTGCTTCAGGAACAAAGAAAAATCTTGGAAATGGGAATTACTGGCCCTGAAGGCCATCCTCTGAGTCGACCTGAAGAGGTATTTTTTTACTAGTATTAGTTCAGTGAACAGTCTCTCACTGAAAAACTCTAAAGTCTTTCTTTTTTCATAAAGCTGGAAGCTGAAGCAGTGTTTCGTGCCATTATTCTTGGAAACCGTGTGAATTGTCCCGTCTACATCACCAAAGTGATGAGCAAGAGTGCAGCCGACACCATCACTCAAGCCCGGAGGAAAGGTACACTTTTCTTTTATTTCATTTATTCTTATTTTCAGGTTATTACAGTCAGGTATTAATGATTGTCACATCTTCTTTAATTTGCAACCACAAACATCTATATTCCATGAGAATGTTATGTGATAGACTAACACTGGTGTGTAATTTAATTTCTGTTAATTTCGGTTCTTTGAAGGAATCAGGATATGCTTAAAGAACAGTAGTGAACAAACAGCATTATGAAGATAAAAATGTAGAAAGATATGCGTTTTGGGGAAAGAATACTGCATATCTCCCTGAACGCGTCCTCCCTAAATGTAAAACATCATGCCATGGAATGCTTTTAAATTTAATGGTTTAGATCAGGTTTCTCCAACTCTAGTTCCAACATACCTGTAGACTGGAGCTTGATATTCCCAATTCAGATAAATGCATGTGTTAGCCCAAGACCAGGCAGCCGAGAAAGTGTTCTATTTTTCATTAAAGATTTCTGATAGTAACAAGTTCAAACTTTTGTCATTTTCCATCCACTTCACTACTACACACTTTTTTATGCTGCTCTGTCACATACATTCTCAGTGCAATAAAAAAGAAACTGTGTTTTACTGAAATTTAATGATAAAAGTTCAAATATGCATACACTTTTTAAGGGCATTGTAGTCTTAAAGTATACCATTCGTTGCTCTCAAAAGTGTCTGTTTTTATCCTTCCTTAAAGGTTCTGTAGTTTTTGGGGAGCCGATCACAGCAAGCTTGGCAGCCGATGGCTCTCATTATTGGAGCAAGAATTGGGCCAAGGCAGCTGCTTATGTGACCTCTCCGCCACTGAGTCCTGATCCCACGACTCCAGACCACCTTCACACACTACTGGCCTGGTAAGAGGGAATCAGTTCTGATGCATTTTAATGGGCAGAGCTATTTAGTTTGTTTGGTTAGTAATGGTTTGCTTCATTTTCTGTTGTAATATAAGACTTTACCACAATGTCAACTGTGCATTAACATGGTGACAGGAAAAGAGATATCAAATTATTCTGGCATTATATTAAATATAATGCGCATTATACTTAACATCCATTAAATATTATATTTAATGCCAGTGAAAAACTGAAACAGATGCAGGAAAGGTGAAAACGTGATGAGGCAAAGGGCAGGGATGACCAAGGTTAGTAAGACTTACTTATAAACATTAATTTCACTTACAAATAGGTGAAACTGAAATACAATACTGAATATAATATATAAATTTAGAATCCTACTATAGGAAGGGGAAAAGTGCATGAGACCAAACCCACTTCTGCTCTCACCCCAGACATCCACACACCCACCACCAACTTCCAGCTGCACACTTTTGTCTGTCCCCAATACCATAAATAGCACAGGGCCTAGAAGCTCTCATCATCCGTTGCCTTGGATACCAAGTGCCTCCCTCCTCCTGTTTTCCCTCTTCTTCTTTCTTCCACACGGCTGTTATGCCCTTCATGTGTATCTCCAGCTTCTTGAGGCAGTTCCATGCTGTCACTCTGATAGTGGGAAAAGAGTATATTCTTAGCTTCTTCATCAGAGACAAGAGTACTTTCTGCCATTTTTCAATGAGGACTATTATTGCTGTAATAAGCACTCTCTTGGCATTAGTATGCTGATCAAACAATAATCACTGTAATTAAGGGTTAAGTAATATGCGTGTCATCAGAGCTTTACTTTAAACCAAGTGCTCTGAGTTTGCTGTCTTGTGCAAAAAAATAGATTAAGTGTTTGTGTTCGGCTGCTTCCGATATAATATATATTTAGGCATTAAATGATACTCTTGTTGGCACTGCAGCTACATTGCACCATTCAAACTTGTTCAGCTGGCTGATTTTATGTTGCAAATCTCTTCCAGACATTCACTTAAATCACAGGCTCTATGAGGACACCTGGTGGCCAACATACAAAAAGAATTCCTCAATTTATGTGATGAATCAGCTTGAATTTGTGTATGCACAGCAAAAGTATTCAAATCGCTTAAGGTTTTTCACATTTTGCCCCATCACAAATACAGACAAACATTTACTTTGTTGGAATTTAATGCCACACATCAAAACAAAGTGGTGTGTAATTGTAAAAATCCTAGGAAAATGACACATGGTTTTCAACATTTTTACAAATACAAATCTCAAAATGTGGCATTGATTTGTATTCAGCCTTCTTTACTCTAACACACCTAAACAAAATCTACTACGACCAGCTTACTCTCTACCTACTGTTGTGGATATTTAATCTCAGGATAAATTCAGGTATTGAACATTGGTGAACAAACAGTTGTGGAGTGATTTAAAGCAGAGTTAAAGTATATCCTAAGTTTTAATTTCTTTACTATTCAATTCATCATCAAAATGAAAAGTAAACATAAGACATATTGACACCTAGTCGTTCACAAAACTACCAGCTGAAATATATTGAAGCTTGTGACTCTAATGTGACAAAATTAGAGTTGTTTAGGGCTGTGAATACTTTCAGAAGGAACACTTCATTTCTGTTTTTGTCCATTGATCTCTTTGCCTCCCTGTTACAGTGGGGACCTTCAGGTGGTGGGGAGCGCTCACTGTGCGTACAGCACTTCCCAGAAAGCAATTGGCAAAGAAGACTTCACCCTGATCCCAGAGGGGACCAACGGAGTCGAGGAGAGAATGGGTTTTGTCTGGGATAAGGCTGTGGTGAGCAATAACACCTTTTGTGTTTCAGTATATTCTTCACAACTGTAAGGTTTTTATTTTGTGTGTAACCTTGTTTAAATTCACCTATTTTCATACTAAGGCCATGGGAAAAATGGATGAAAACCAGTTCGTTGCAGTCACGTCAACCAATGCAGCAAAAATCTTCAATCTGTACCCACGTAAGGGCCGCATAGCCGCAGGCTCTGATGCTGATATCGTCATATGGGACCCTGACAGTGTGAAAACCATCACAGCCAAACTGCAGCAATCAGTAAGAATATGAATAAATAACAAAAGATGTAAAACTACATACCTATATGTCTCTAACTGAGCAAAGTCTGATCCAGTAGTAAGAGGCAGAGTTTAGATGTTTTTGTGGGGTTGAAAATGTTTTTAGTCTAAGCACCACTCATGCTTTAAAATACATTCAAGGAAAACAAATTGAATTGATTACAGGAACTCTAAAGATGTCTGTACCTTTTCACTATTTAAAAAGGGAAATAGAAATTTAAACCGTCTGAACAGTGAGTCAGAAAATGTGGTTGTGACAGCTTTAGCAAGGGAAGTTCAGTTTATTCCTACTTAAATTGGGGTGCAATAAATATTTAATCGAAAACTATATAAAAGCCTGAAGAAAACAATACACTACAACTATGAAGCAAGAGTATTCTGTGGCAAATGTACTTTTGATAAGCAGCCTAAAATATTTCACCAGAACCCCTTTAAACATGCAAATCTGCTTTGAGCGGAGCAACACAATTCTGTTTTTAATGTATTCAGACTGCACGTTGGATCTTAAAAGGACCTCATATCCTGAAGCCAGCCTGAGGGGTGAATGGGGGGGAATAATCCCCCATTCACTCCTCAACGTTCCCTGCATTAATACAATATCCCCTCCCCCCCCATCGCTTTCACCCCTTTGTCAAAATGCATGCTGTAAAGCAAGATGGAAGACATTCCTTTTCTTTCCTATACAGGCTGCAGAATACAACATCTTTGAGGGTCTGGAGTGCCGTGGTGGTCCAGCACTGGTGATAAGTCAAGGTCGGATAGTTTACGAAGGGGGCAAACTACAGGCTCAGCAGGGCACTGGCCGGTTTCTGCCACGCAAGCCCTTCCCTGACTATGCTTACCAGCGGGTCAAGTGTAGGAATCAGGTAAAATATAGAGTTTTAAAATTAATAGCATTCATTATACATTGATTGTATCTTAAGCATTGTAAGTAGAGCTTTACATCTCCATTCAAAATGTTTTAGTAATGTGCTTTGTTATGCAGGGATGAGACAAGAACTAAGACATGCTAACATTAAGATAATGAAATCTGCTGAAATTGGTGTGTACAATTTGAATTAGTAACTTCTTGCATTATTTTAGACTAGCATATTTATGGTGATCAGAAAATGCCTTGGTTTACTCAGTGATCTTCAGATTAATACATAAAGGAAATGCAAAGAAACATACAACTACAGTGTTTTGATTAACTGTATCATGTAGAGTGATTTTGAGTAATTAACAGTTTTCCCTTTCCTAGATTTCCTAATTTTTGAGGATATGTCTCCAATAGGTAAAGAGCAAACAGGGTGTCACCCGAGGGATATATGATGGCCCTGTGTACGATGTTGCTCCTACACCCAAATACATCACCCCCTCGCCGTCTGCCAAGACTTCACCCACCTCTCACCAACCACCACCGATACGCAACCTTCACCAATCCAACTTCAGCCTTTCAGGTTCAATAATTAACAATTTTATGTCTTTTATATAGAATTGTTTTTTCTAAGTTATTATCAGTAATTCTAGTTCCTTTACCTGCAGTATAATGATGTCATGTTGCAGTGGGTTTGTAAGTGAAGATGTAAGCAGCGAACAGCTAATTAAATGGAACCCCTGATTTAGTTGATTTTAACTATTTAAAACAACTCAAATGTTTATGTCTGGGAGGTACAATATATTAACTATCTCCATTTATAGATGTTTTCTCATTGAAACAACAGAAATAATGGAGGCTATCAGTTTTATCTATCAAATTTTTTCAATTGTGTTGGGCCGGTTTCTATGCAAAATAGGAACTTAAGATTGCACAAGTAGCATCAAAAAAGGTCATCCTCGATGCTGTTGACCAAATGAAATTCTGAAGCAAAATCCAAGATATTTCAGCACCAGCGAAGTGACAGGTGATGAGGCAGATTGATATCCCCTTTGTCAGAGTAACTGAAGCAAACAATTGTTTGAATAAGAGTAGACTAACAAAATCAACTGTTTCTTTCATAGACACTCATTATCCGCTAATCCACTATTTCATGCATTGCTTGAATTTGAATTATAATACAAAAATATGTATAGTTTCCTAAACAGTACAACCTTACTGAGATTCAGCATCTTCTTGGTATTGGAGTCCTGGTAAAGACAACAGCACAACAAAACATTTTGTCACCGTCAGAAAAAAAACCACTTGTATCTCCAAAGGTTGAACTTTTTGGCAAACAAAAAAACATGTTTTTTCTCTAAATGTAAAAACATGTCTGTCTGGTCAAAGTCACATGCTGTTATTGAAACTTGTGGATGTATATTCATTAGAGAAACCACATTCGGATAAGAAGGGTGATTGATAGGGTTGGTTTCCAAAAGAAAGAACAAATTATAATAAAATGGAGCTATCAGCTGTTTTTTGTTTGTCCAACAGCATTGCAATTTGAGATGTCTTAACAGTCTATCTACAGAGGTATATTTAGTTAGCGCTAACTTTCCTCACAACTCACTGTGATGTCATACTTAAACTGTGGGTAAATGGATAGGTTATTGATAATTACTGGACAGAAGTCTACTTAATAAAAAGCTAGTCTAAACTGTTAAGTTTTTAATTTTGTAGCTAATATATATTTTTAAATTTGTTTGTTTTTTCCATAGGTGCTCAGATTGACGACAACATCCCTCGTAGGTCTGGCCACCGCATCGTAGCACCCCCTGGTGGTCGCTCCAATATCACCAGCCTTGGCTAAAGGCTTGGCTCTACATAAGCCACTGCTGGTTTGGGATTTCACCTTTTGAGAGTGCGTGAGTGTAAAAGTATGACTGCCACAAAATATTACCTTATTGTCCATTCCATAATAGTTGTTTTTACAGCTTCGCACTAAATTTAAGAGTATATGATTCACAATCAGACACCTATTTAAAATCCTTTTTCAGGAGAAACGAAACACTAGTAACAGTAGTCATGATATTGTTTGGTTTTTCCTTTTAAGCACGACTTTCTCTTTATACTTCCTTACTGTCCACAACTTAATTAGCAAGTCTGCTCTGACATGGTGCTACTTTTCCACCACCAGGTGGACTGCAGAAGATCTAACTTATTTTGTATTTTATCTGCTCTTAGTTTGAAAACATTTAGATAAATTATTTTAGTTTAACTAAAAAAAAATCAGTTTTACATAGGTTGTTGCATGGACAAATCTTTAAATGTTGCACTACTTGTTAATTGTGGCGACACATTACACATGAAACTGCACTAGAAGCACATTTGTATTCAACAGCACAAGCATTTGTATACTGGGAAATGTACGTAGATGCTTTAATGATGTAATCACATTCACTGTGGCTGCTTCCAGATCCAAAACATAGGTTTCACTGGGAAGTTCTTGCAACTGCAATAAAAACAAAGTGTGTCCTCGATCAGATACGTTATGCAAATGTATTCATGCTCTCCAATAAAATGTAAAAGTAGCTCAGTAGCTGAATGAAAACAACTGTAGAGTTCAGCTTTAGACTCGTGTACCAACATAACAGGCTTCCTCAGCAAATACTTGATGTTGTTTGTGAGTTTCCTGCCAATCACTGTTGCCAGGAATGGATCATTGTTATAATAAACCCTGAGCTCAAAGCTGTAAAAAGGGTTTCAGAAACCTTCCTTGCTCTTTCAATCAATTTTTGTGATCTGTTTATACTTGATTAATTCTAGGTGTTTTCTTTGTTTTGTTACATTCTGTGTTTTGGATCTGATCCATTTTTTTTGTTGTGCTCCAATGTGTCTGTTGATACCACTTATTATAAATAAAGACTGCACTGTTGTCAAAACCAATTGTGAAAAATTCTTCTTATTAAATAAAATAATAATAAAAAAAACATTTGAATTCAATTACGGCAACCCAAAACAAGTGTATAGTAACCAAATATTCTATTTGATCAAATAACACGTTTTGGTGGTTTAAAATAAGGTTACACAACTTCTCATGCTCATGGATGTACTTCTCCACAGGGAAACCCTCTTATACTTTAAACCAGTGGCAATTTTTAATCTGTGCAAAGTGACTCTCTGCTTAGGATGGCATTCTCTTGGGGTTGGCATGGGCAACTTTAAGAAAATATTGTTTCACATCCTGGCTGGCAAATTGTGCTAGAGTGTTTGTATGATCTTAAGTTTCCACTCTGGTGCCAAAGAAAATTATATTCTGTTTCACTCCGTGGCTCTGTTTGGCGTTTTATACTCTCTGGATGTGATCTAAGTTTTCTTTACTGGGATATCTGAGTTATTCTAACTCATAGGCACATTAAAACACCTATTTTCTGTTTCTGCATTTATTACGTTTGGGAGCCTTTCACGCATCATATTTGTTGTCTCTGCGTTTGTAAGAAATTGCTAGCTTTGCATTATCTTCAGCACTACTGAGGCTTGTTGTTCCTCTGTTTTCTGCCCCACTCTTCTTATAACTCACACATATTTTTATGTTTTCTTTTTTTTTTTTTGACAAACAACCTTCCCAACATTAACCCATACATTATTTCTGGAGGATAACAGTTAGTCATTCAGTCCAAGCTTCTGTTGAAACTTCCAGTCTGACGAAATAACCTATGAGATTAAATTTGAGATCAATTTTTATGTTCTCCAAGGATTTTTGTTCACAGTAACCAAATAAACCGTATACAATTCAGAGCTTTGAGAATTCTTTTTTCAGTGTACATTTTGAAATAAATGCATGTTTTCAGGAGTAAAAGCATAATATTCTTGGGCTATTCAAATGTTCTCACATTCACATTTACCTTTGCGTAAGTGATCCGACTCTTCAATTTTTTCCTCTCTGGCAGCAGGTAGTATAGCGTCTTCCTGGAATTCCTCCACATGCTTGACACACCTTTCCTTTGGAAGTTTCTCAAACTCTGCTTGCCAGAAACATTTAAGCTCCAGCAGACTGGCTGGGAAACATCAGCACAAAGCTATTTTAAAACCATTTGATATAATCCTTTTATATTAGAAGCCTTATTACAAGAATATCCTGACAGAGACAGACTTCAGCTCAATCACAAATGGTGACAAAGAAATACAAGAATATTACACATGTAGTGATGCATGAAAAAGCATATGTGAACATTAACAGCAGCAAAACATTAATACTTTAAATGGATCCCCTTCTCTCTGTGAAGCCAATTATAGATTGCTGTCACAGTAAATAACAGCAAAGACTGAACAAATATTACCAAATGGGATTTAACGAAATGACTGAAAGTTTGTGAACAAGTCCCCCAAAAATGGCATCAACAAAAAACAAAAACTGATGTAATATGGCGAGTCTAGCTTAAACATTCCTTGTTTATGTTAATTGATCAAATAGACACACATATTGTTCTGGTACATATTGACAAGAGTACAACATCTTGGAGAGAGAACACTTTCCTGACATTTTGTCTTCAGATATGGAGGTTTTGTTCAGGACAAGCAACCCACTTGGCATTTTAAGAGATCACAAGTTTGTGCTCAGTGCATTAATTTTATATTCTATGTAAATAGAGGAACATACATTTTCCAGTTCAGAATAGTAGATATTCTTCCTTTTCTGATCTCTTGCAAACTTCACTGCATTTATTCTACCTATTGTGTTCTGGGCCTCTTCACTCTTCCTCCATACAACAGAAACTTGATTTTCTCAGTGAAAATCAAATTTTACTTTTATCATAAAAGAAGACTTTGGTCAAATGAACAACAATAAGGTTATTTTTCTTCCCATCAGACAGGGTTAAGAATAAATCACTAGCTGTATGCAGTGACTCCAGCAACTCCAGACTGGAATTTGCTTTACAATCCTTCACAGCTGTGATGATCCATGTTGCCTTTTCACCTTTTTCAACATTTTTCTTCCACTCAACTTTTGATTATTAGACTATTTTCATGTGGAGTGTGCAGTATTTGCAAAACATTGTCCTTACCACCTCCTTGGCTTATCCTCCTGTTTCACATTGACAACTGCAGTATTCCTTTTGATTTTGTAGGAGTAGCAGGTCAGAATGTAATATTTATAAATGCTTGTTCTATTTTCTTATGTAGCCTAATTTTCTGAGAAACTGAATTGTGAGGTTTTATTTTGCTGTAAGCCATAGTTTTGAAAATATAACTTTTCAACATAATTCCAGATTAGTTCATGTTTAAGACAACAGAAGAACAAAACATGTTTTTGGATAAAACAGGGCTTATTCTATTCTATTGGGGGTAAAAACACATTTCCATTTGTTATTTTCTTTGTTTTAGTGCTTGCTGAATTTAAGCTGTAAAAGAGAGCAGTAGACTGAAAGATTTTCATGTGCCTTTTAGTGCAGAATGGCTTCTGTCTGGCCACTGTACCATAAAGGCCTGATGGGTGTGAGCGCTCCCATCTCAGCAAAGTACCGCTGGACCTCATTTATGATGGCCATTATTGGCTTGCCAAAGCCTCTTATATCCTCCTGTTCAGGTTGGCTGAGCTGCCAGATCTAAGAAATCTGTTGGAGGTTTCAACTTATTTCCCCATGAGAGGCCTGCTGCACTCTTCTACAACTTCCATCATTATAAAAGGTTTTTGTATCCTCTTGAACATTCAGATGAAATTGTCTCAACTACATAAGTACGTCTCCTGGTTACTTAAATGATTAAATCAGGTTCCAGTTGACAAATCCTGTTTATGAGCTCCATAGCTCAGCGATGAGATGCAATAGAGATATTTAATAATAATAAAAAAAGCTCTTAAACACGTTTCTGCTTTATCTGTGCTATAATAAGGCTATTGGGAAAACTGGATGTACTCTGAAATAACAAAATATGAAAACCATTTTAATAGTAAAAGCTATAATCTAATTCCTGATCAGGTTTAGTTTGTCATTTTTTCAATGTATTTTTTTTCCCTGACTAATGCCAGTGTACTTCATCTTTTACCAGAACTCTCATTTGGTTAGTCCATACAATATGAGGTTATTGTATGGACGTCAACATCAGACTTGAAGCATTACTGCCAAATTGTCTTTCAGTCCTTCAAGGCTTTAAAGGTTCTGAGAAGATGCACGGCCTTGGCACAGACTGCACTTCATATTTATTGGCTACCATGGGAAATAAATGTCAGAGAAATTCACATTTTATTGCAGTGGCTTAATCCACTCAAAAACTTTGGAAATTCCAACAAGGTTTATGAAAACTTTTGCCATTCACTGTACTGTATGTTGAAAAATTTAAGGAATCACATGAATATCTGCAAACAGTGTAGCAATTTATTTGATCTGGCTGTTTAAATTCATAGACTTCACAGGAAAATATGCATTTCGAACAGAAAATGTTGGTGGTGATAATGTGTGCAAAGTATATTTATACCTTTGAGTGCAATGGACTTGAGATATAAAACATATTTGTAGATATGGTAAGCATGCTCAGGTTTGTAATTTTTTCTATTGAGAGTATTATATGATATAAGATGTAGTTACTAGGTGTGTATTTCTTCCTAACTTTCTCTTTGTACTGTATGGGAAAAGCTCTTTCCTGGTTTCTGGTGCAGATGAACTGACTAACATCATCACCACCTCCACAGGCAGCAGTAGAGACCTGAATCCTGCCATCTGCACCGAGAGCAAATAAAAAAAAAAAAACAATATGGAGCTTTTGAGGTGAAATTATGTGCGTCTTCTTATGCAGCAGAACATAAAACAACATTGTGTAGAGGAATAATGTTTCCTAGTTAATAGGGAGAGAATGCCATATTATTAATAGTATGCCCTTTTAATCCTTTGAAACACAGAAAAAATGCTGCTTTAAAAAAAAGAACAGGTGGATGACTGCCTACCTGTAAATCATTTCTTTCCAGTCATGTCATCGACTTGGGCATCTGTGCACATCTGAGCAGCTTCTAGTTATATGCTAGAAATAAAATTATTTCTCTTCTGAATTTAACAAACTATGAGTATTAACCATCCCAAAACTAGTAATATGATTGAAACTATATTTCTGTCTGTTGCTCAGTCAGAACATATATTTAGTGTCTCTCAATGGATTTGTGTCTAAGGATGGTGCAAATTGGCTTTTTGCTTGTGGTTTTATATCACCTATACAGATTTTTATGTTATATATCTTAAAGAGCTTGAAGTGTTGTTATAATTCACTTAGTTTAACAATTACTTTGAACTTCTTTGATTCAAGACAAAGAGTATTTCCAATCAATAAATGCAAACATAAAAGACTTTACAGATCTTTCAAGTTGGAACACCCTGTCTCATCCAGTTGGTGTCCCCATTGAGCTTGTCAGAAAACAGAAGTCCCATTTGGATCAACTGTATACTGTTTACTGGAACAACTACTCTGGCAGAAGAAAACCGATTTTTTTTTCAAATGAATGTTTTATTTATTCACTCTGTTTTCATTAGCTTTCCGTTTAAATTAATTCAACACAAAAATCATCCTGAAGGATTGTGCAGAGAAAGTAAACAGGTCCAATTGAAACACAATTACTAGTCAAATTAAATCTTCTTCCGTCTAATGCCTTCCCATTTACTCTAGACCCTTATTGTCAAATTCAATGAAATCAGAATCCATTCAGGTTCAATGCAGGCACGTCCATTGAGTTAGTGAGCTTAAAATGACAAATTATCTCAGCAAACAAATGGACAGCAACAAATCCTGGTTTCTGTTCCTGAGTCTTAACTCTGACATGAAGGACACCTAAGGGCTGTGAAAATGTTTCTGTGACCTAGTACATAAATAAAATAGTAAATAAATAAATAAATCAAACCAATCCAACAAGGTTAATGTCATTTTCATACATTGGCACCATATAGCATACGGTGCAGAAAAATGCTAAGTTCATTAAGAATATTAAACAATTTTAAGAAATTTATTTATTTATTTATTTTTTTGTTCAAAACCACAATCAATTTGACTTTTATGGAAAAGTGGTAAAAAAAAAATGCTGTTGAATAAATGATTAGGAGCTGGTGAGAGTTAATTAGATAACATAGAATAGAATAAAATAGAATAGAATAGAATAGAATAGAATTAGCCGTTATTGTCCCAGAGAGCGGAAATTCAGTATTCAATGGAAATGTTTATAAGCTCTACTGAAGCTTTAAAAAATAAGCAATTAAGCAATCACACAAAAACATCGACTGGATATACATCTATGCAAATTCATGTTGTGTGGGTTTTACTTTCTGCTACTGCATCATGAGTGGTGATAGCACAGCTCTGATGAGCCCTAACCGATTTAAGCAGGAAAAGATGAAAAGACATAAATGAAGAGCTGTGGAGGAACACATGGAGGATCAACTCTCATATCATCTGTCATGGCTTGTTCGTGAGAGAGAGTGTTTACAACTCTGCTACGAGTCTTTCCTGAACAGAGGAACACAGCACTGACAGAATCTTTTATTCAGCAGGCTTTATGCTTGGCTGCAGTGCCTCCAATTCACTCTTTTGGTCTTTCAAAATTGCCACTGCAGATGTTGACTGACCAGAGAGCTGCAGTAATTTTCTCTATTCAGATAACACAAAAAGAATTAGAGGAGAACATTTCAATGTGACACAAGAGAACATCTTTTTATTTGTGAGGCATTAGGCCAAGGTTTTCTTTTCAAAGGCAATCCACTTGAGGCTTTTGTCGCTCACATAAAAAAAAAAAAAGAAGCCTGCTAAATATGTTGAGAGCTGCTTCTGACAGTTTAAGAGACCATTTGATATACTGGACAGTGTATGTGTCGATTAACACCCAGGATATATTTTACCAGGAGCCTTGGTAACATCACGTTTGGTTTATAAAATCAATAAAATGCCCATCTGCTGAGAACACCTCTTCGATTTAACCCACGGTTAAAAATAGCTGACATCTTTTTCTCTCAGTGCTAAGGAATCCTTATGTCTTTATGGTGCAAATGCAAAGCTCTCAATGTACCAGTCTTGTCTCAGTCCTCACCTATGGGCCTGAGACAAGGATCATGACCGATAGATTGCAATGCCTCATTTGGAGGGTGGTTGGACTCAGATATAGGCTGACTGGTTCTGTCATCCGTGGGGAAATCAAAGAAAAGCTACTGCTTCTCCACATTAAATGTAGTTTTCAAAGCAATTGCATAAAGTTCACATTAGGTGGATTTCCTAATTGAAATCCACCAACTCAATCACTGTAAAGTACACTACTGAGAAGTATGTGTCATTAATAATTTATAAAATGTAATGTTTTCTTTGTGTGTGTGTGTGTGTGTGTGTGTGTGTGTGTGTGTGTGTGTGTGTGTGTGTGTGTGTGTGGCAATAAGGCCCATTTCCTTAAAATGTCAAATGCCAAAAAATCTAACTCACTGTCTTTGGTCCTGTAGGAAAATTCAAAAAGTTTGGTTCAGTATAAAGGAAAAGTTGGACAAGATTTTTCCATTAGCACTGAGTGTAATCCAATGTATATGTTACTGGGAGTGACAAACAACAGCTTTAAGAAGAACTGTGAAAAACACCTGTACAGGTTACTTACGTTCTGTGCCAGGAAATGTGTCGTCTTGAACTGGATAACAGATAAGGTTCCATCCAAAACACAATGGCAACGGACTGTCATTGAATATGTGTCGCTGGACTTTCTAACTAGTAAATTACACAATAGAGAAAATATGTTTCATAATATCTGGGATCCCTTTATACCGTATACTGGTCTGGATATTTCTGCTATTTTTTCACGTAGCCTTACTTAACATATTGCATTAATGTGTCTTCCTTTTTTCTTTTTCATTTCTATTTTTTTTAAATTTTTTTATTATTATTATTTTTTCTGAGCCGGGGTAATGTTAATGTCAATGTTGATGTTACTGTATGGCATTTTGTTCTGCCTCTTTCTTTTTTGCTTGTTTGTTTGTATTAAAATGCAGAAATAACCAATAAACATATGTTGTAAAATAAATAAATAAACAAAAAATAAATGAATAAAATAAAACGCCAAAGACAGCAGAAGAGCCAGTCATTCATGTGGAGCTGATATGACTTAAGGTCATTTCCTGATCAACCTTTATTGGTCAGCCAAGAGAACATTTTACTTAAACTTGTCAATATCTACATTAAACATGAAGTATTTTTTGAAGAACTCCAAATCTAAGAAATAAGCCAAGACATTGACTTATTAGGATTCTGAAGAACAAATGTGAGTCTTCTTGCCAAATTTTTAAAGCTCAACAATTAGCATGAAAATCCAGTTAAAGTTATTTACATGTGCCGTATAAAAAAGCACATCACATTTTTTATTTTCATTTCTCGCTGTGAATAATGACACTCTGCTACCAGCTTTTCACAAGCTCTTTAGTTCTGGAGTTGATTCGCACATTTCACACCAAAACCTGGACACAAAATCCTGAACAGTGACATGACTCCACAGAGTTTACGCTTTCAATGAGTTGTTTCAACACAAGAATGTGGCACGAACAACAATGTAATTCTCTTATTGCAGATAAAGATATCATTTTAGCTAATTTACTTGTCTCATTGTAATAGCAGTATTCCTGTCCACCAACGGAGGGTGAAACAAAAATGAGGAATATGATAATATAAATATATCAGCTATGGCCACATGGGGTCAGTATTGCATATTTGCAAAAACAGAATACACCTTGAGGGTTTTTTATTTCTTCCATTTTTTTGACATTTCAGAGTCCTTCACAGTAATCTTTGCAGCTGTTAACACCTGTGAATCGTTTTATAAGATAAGTCTTAAGTCCAAATTGCTTCCACATTTGAAAACTTTTCACAGAGCAGCATCAAGTTTAGGAATATTCACCTTTCAAAGATTAAAAATGATGAACAGCGCCACATCTCAGTACTCTATGCCAGATATGTCAGTGTGCTGCAGAATTACATCACAGATCCACATTAAAATAAAGAGTCGTGCTGCAGAATGTATCAGTTCTTAACTGAACAGAAATTTTACTTGGCCCCTTGACGACCCTGAAAAAGATGACTAAGACTGACTCGAGTCTTAGTTACTTCAAATGACCTTCATCTGCAGATGCAAATTGGCTACATGTTACATGAATTTGTGTTTAGATTGACGTACACAACCACACTGATGGTCCCACTTGAATCTGATGGTTGAAGTAAGTATTATATTTCTTGAGGCAGTGATGTTCACAAGTGCTTTTCTTCAGGTCAAAGCCAAGCCTCAAGTCTCTGATGACACAACTTTGTATTTTCACATCAGATGCTTACTGTCTAGTCATAGACCCTTATACCCTAAAGCATATGCTTTAGGTTATAAGTTCAAAACCTAATTTAACAATGACTCTTTTAAAATCTATATATTTTTCAGAAATTTCAATTTCATATGTATAAACAATCTGCTGTGCATAACGGAAAATTGTTTTATAATTTATTAATAAATAATTAAGAAACATGTACCCTATTAAAATAAAAGAATACATATACATTAAAAGAAACCTAATAGTAAGAGTGCACACCTGTTAATGCACAATGTCTGAATTAATTATCAGGCAGTTTTTGTATCATGAAGAACCAGCTCTGTATTTCTGTTAGTTCTTTATTAGAAGTGGAAGTCATTTATTAAAAGATTCAGTTAAAGACGCATAGTGCAATCACCAGGCTCTTGAATATCTCTGGTTTGTATATAAAACTGACCATTTGAGTGGAAAAGATGCAGGCCTCTGTCAAAGCCATGCCTGGACTCAACTTAAATGTTTGCTCAAAGGTAGCACAGAAAACACAGAAACTTAAGGAACTTAGGATCTGCCTTAAATTCATTTTGCTTTTGAAAAACATCAAAGAGAATCCCAGCATACTGTGCACGACTTTACCCACAAAACCAGCATTTACAGAGTCTATTATACGTATATAACTCAGAGGAGAAAACATTCATCATTTACAAATACCGGCTTACTGTCACAGTTGATTACACCAAGTAAAGTGTTTATATGAAACTTGAGCTCCAGATGTTGAGTTCTAGATGAGTTTCTGGAGTGCACATCTAAAGATGCTGCTTCCTATCTTGTGACTGCATGTTGTTTTGAGAAACACATGCTATATGTGTTCAACCAAGATAATTGTATAGTTTTTTCCCCATCATTTTTAACCTCTGGTAGACTTATGCTGCTTATTCACTTCAAACCACCAGTCAGCAAATGTGGTGTATGTTTAACTCCAATGCCCATTGATACATATTCATCAACTAATCATGTTGGAATATTTTTGGCTTATAGTGGACAAGGCTCTAAATAAGCCCAGTTTAACTAATTTAGATATTGTGCTAACATTGATATATTTTGTACCTTGAACATTCAAATTAACAATCTCAACTCAGCTTAGAACCTGAGAGAGCAAAAACACAAATGCTTTTGAATAAACGTATATAAAATTAGGCAGAAAGGACTTAAAGATCAACCGATCATCCTCAAAGAAATTTCCAATGCCCCTAAAAGATTAGATAATTGTTCGCTGAATTAGTAAAAAAACAAGGCCATCCAATGAGTTCTACCTTCAGTTTCTAGAATCCTGCACACCAAAGTGAGGGAAGCTCTTGCATACTAAGATTTAGTAATGTTATTGGGTTACACCCGCATTGGATCTGTAGCACATATAAGATGAAATTTTCCAATATGTCTAAAAGATCTATTGCAGTATGCTTTTTCTGTTATCAAATTGTGTACACTATAATTTGAGATGAATAATAAGGTGATATTGAAGCCCTGTTTCCTTAAGGCACGGTCTTCCAACATCACTGAAACAAAAGGCAGACATGCCTGACTTTTTTTTGCTTCTTATTTGAGTCTCCAGTCTAAGTGAATGACTCAAGATCCGATTTGTCTTGAAGCAACTCTCTCATTGCATTCATTAAAATTCAAAACTGATTGACTGACAGCATCTAAGAAAAAAAGAGAAAAAAAGAGTAAGAGAGCTGTAAGCCAAATGAGTGTTTGAAATTTTTAATGCGAAAGTCAAACTTGTACATGATTCATCTTCATTACCAAACCATTAATCTGCTCCTCCTCCTCCTCCTCCTCTTCTTCTTAATCATCATAGCAAATGCAATTAGTTCATTATGTACTTACAGGAAGGGAGCAGTCAAAAAAAGCAAAAAATGAGACAGCCCCCCTAAGATGAGAAAACAATGAAAAAGAAAAGAAAAACAGTTTTTCATCTGATTTTTTTTCTTTTTCTCAAGTGCAGATTTGAACCTTAAGCATGCCATCTTCTCTTAGGGGTTTCCAGACAGTCTTTCATAGGTTTTCTATGTACAAGGCGAGGATAAAACAGCAGAAGACAAGATAAAAGAGTTTTTATAAAAGTCTTTGTGGATGACAGATCTGAGTCCGCTCTGTTTTTCCTCTTTGTTTTTCAGTAGTCTAAAACATATTCAGGTTTAAACATGCAGTATAAAAAGAAAATGGACACACCCACACAGTTTCATATACAGCGAGTTCTGTGAAATCCAGATCGGATGGGGTTTGAAAAGTATCATCATATAATTGCCATAAAACAGTAGTCTGAAGACAAAAGCGCTTCTTAGACAACTCCTGTTTTGTTTTTTTTTCTTAAAAGGTATCCCGTGTGTTTTACTTTGCAGTGGGGGACCCTCGTACACCTCGTTCCAGAAGTCCACTTTGCAACGTAAAGTCTCTACAGAGTCTCCAAAGCTTTCACTTTTTTATTTGGTTCTTCTTTAGCGCAGTCCATTAAGAACAGAGCTCTTTAAATCAGCAATACTGGAGGCGGGGGGACAGGGGGGTGTTGGAGGTAATGAAGGCTGGGGATTAAATAGGTACGTCATTGGGCTCAAAACTCCAGATTGTGCACAGAGTAGTAAAGTCTGAAGTATGTACAATTTTACAAGGAGTTTAAGTAGAACATCTAAAATCCCCCTTAAAAAGGTAAGATGTCTTTGCACACCTGAGTTTGCTGCTGTTCATTTTTTAATCTTGTCTCTTTGTCTAGTCTGATCCAAAACAACCAGATAAAAAAACATAGGAGACAGACTTACTGGCAGTTTCCACCAGAGTTACATTCGCCCATTCAGACATTAATGAGATCAGTGTAGATCGAGGGAGGAGAGGAGAGGAGAAAGGAAACTCATTAAGACCACAGGGACGACCTAACCCTATTATCCCTATCACGCCACGGAACCACACATACACACACACACACACACGCATGCGCACGCACACACACGCTCCGATGATGGGAATTAAGAAGCGTTGGCCTCGATCCACACCCACTCCTCTGAACTACGCAGCCGAGTGTAGATGAGAGTAGAGAGGCTGCCGCAGTAGATGACGGGTAGGCCGGGACATGAAGGAGTCTGTTATCGGCACAGCAGCATGGGCGTGTTCAGGTCAGAACTTCGCTCTCCCGCTGCACAACATGCTCATTCCACCTTCTGGCACACCCTTCCTCTCAACTCTGAAAAACTCTGAGAGAAAAGGCCCAAACAAATTTACCCAACTGCAGCTCAGTTCCTCCGTCCGCCATCATTATCTCCACTACCCCCTTTGTAAGCACAGTCATTTAGTACAGATGTATCCAAACAGTCGTGCTGCCAAAAAATAATAAGCACAAGCTTTTTCTTTAAAAAAAACAAAAAACAAACAAAAAAAACATTTTCTGTCATGCAGTTTCTTTTGCTTTCCTTAATATACCTTACAGGAATTACAGAGACATGGTTCTTTTACATGAGTCCTACTTACACTATGCGGAATATCTCTAACTCCAACAGTTTCTATCGTTACTTTAAGAGTAGATGACATTGGAATTCTCTTTAATCTTGGCTTGCGCATCAGTCAGAGAAAGAGAGAGATGGGCAATTATTTAAATACGTTTCATGTTTAAATACTGGCTGGAGAGGAGCAGGCAAAACGCTACAGCTAGATTGATGAGGCAAAGCATAATTAAAAGAAAAAGAAAGGAAAGCACAAACACACATGAACTGAGCGTTTCATAAAGTCTCAGTTTGTTTCTTTTGACTGAACTTGATTTGTGTACGTTTGTGTCTCTTACATGATTTTACTGCATGGAAGTGAATGCAGGTTATTATAGACTTTACCTTAAAACTTTTCACCCTACGTGAGCTCTACAAATGCTCTGCATGAGCTCGAGGGTACATGCTAATGTGTGTACACTATGTGTTTGCAACTGCATGCTTGCATGTGTATATATATTCATATATAAATATGTGTGTGTATGTGTAGATGCAAAATGAAGTTGGCACCTATGTCTACTCTGAAACTACGGAGAGCAGCAGAAAGAGAGCACTGCTGCTTGATCAAATGCACACATACAATATATACATACAGAGTGGGAGTGAAGGGAAAATCATAAACATACGTCTTCACACGTGGCAGAATACTCTGGCACTAGAAACACGCAATGAGAACCATGTACTGTGAGTAGTTACATTTGATCGCTGTATAAAAAAAGTCTTGTCTTGCTCTGATTTTCTGTTCACACTATAAGAATCTCAGGGGGAAGGTTAATACCCCACACCTCTGTTATGATACATTTAGTTACAGTGCATTACAAACCTATTCATACTCGCTGGACCTTTCCACATTTTATCACGTTACAACCTCAAACCTCAATAGGTCCTTTTAAGAACTTATGTTATAGACCAACCAAAAGTAATGCATAGATGTGAATCAGAAGGAGAATAATATGTGGTTTTCAAAACGTTTTATATAAAAATCTAAAACTGTCGCATTTGTAGAAACCATTATTCTAATGCCCCTAAATAAAATCTAGTGCAAACAATTGTCTTCAAATGTCACCTTATTAGTCCATCTGTGTGCTATTCACTCTTGGAAGAGTGTTCTGGTATTGATGTGAAAAGACGTTTTTGCAGATTCTCTATTGGAATTAGACATTGACTGGCCTCATTTCTTAGAAGTAAGAAATGAATTCATTCTTTTTCATCTGGAGAAACTTCAATTAGCTGAACTTATCATTTTACTCAGATGTGGCAACAATAATAAAACTTCAGTTTTATCCCAGACTGCGTAGGAATATGGTTTGGTCAAAACTATTCCATTCTAACTCTGACTGTCTGTTTAGATTTGTGGCTTAATACTTGAAAGTGAACCTCAGCACCAAACTCAAGTGTCTTGCAACCTATAGCAGGTTTTCTTCCTGGATTTTCCCCTCTATCAGCTCAATCCATTTTTATCAGCTATGGCCAGTTTCTCTGTTTCTGCTGAAGAAAAGGATCCCACAGCATGATGCTTCCATAATGGTGTGTTCAGGAAGATGGAGTGTTTTAAAGTAGACCAAAACATCTGATCAGATTTAGATTTTTGAAATTGTATATCAATCCTTCTACTTTGCATTTACCTGCTACTTTATAATGGATTATTGAAAAGTAAAAAAAATAAAAAATCCAATAAAATACATATAAGGATGGAGTTGTAACAGAATGGAGTAAAGATCAAGGAGTATGAACATTTTTGCAAGGCACTGTAAAGCGTAGGAAAGCTTGATTACTTTGAATTAGATCAAGTCATTGCGAAAACACATTTTCTTCTTGTCTATTTTTTTTCCACAGGAGGAAGCTTCAGTTGTCTCTTAGCTGGGTCAGACCAGATGAGTCCAT
The DNA here is from genome assembly GCA_903066825.1 of Alfaro cultratus. Lineage (NCBI taxonomy): Eukaryota > Metazoa > Chordata > Actinopteri > Cyprinodontiformes > Poeciliidae > Alfaro > Alfaro cultratus. Next base: position 70,921 of record CAEFZX010028237.1, on the reverse strand, counting down.
TTCAGGCCTGATGAAGCCTTAGTTTGTGTAGATGCACCAAACTTTTAGAGCATCAGAGTTCACATAGGCTTCTTCACATAAATATATATACGGTCGAAGGGTCAGGCATGCACTGGATTCAGTAAAAAAAAAAACCCAAACAGAAACAAAAAAAAAAAAAACAGAAGAAAAGATTGTTTTCCTCCGCGTAGACACACACAGTCATTGCCTGTTAGGTAGCTTTCAGCAGTTATAAAAAAAAGTGTTTTTGGAAAGAGTTCCCAGTCCGAGACCTGATCAATCACTTGCTTAAGTTTAAGTGCTGATAATTGTTAGTACGAGTCTTGAAGTTACAGTTTGATTTTAGCTTTTTGAAAGCATCCATTTGTCAATTTTCACATCTTCAAAGGCTGAAAAGACCAACCACACCGATGACTTGTCAGTGCAGCTTGGAACCTCTTTTAATTTTTTTAACACACAAATGTAGGAGTTTCATGAGGATTGCACCACCTACAGGCTGTTACAGATAGACTTCCCGGCGTGACAAAGTGAGGCATGAGGTTGTCTTGTAGTCCCCTCCAGTCCGCGCCAGTGGTATGACCTCAGGTGGGTTTTGGCCCTCGCCTGCCTCCTCGTCAGGCTGGCGCCTCCCAAGGCCCGCACCGCTGAACGTGTCGTAGGATGCGGAAGTCATTTTGCGGTTAAGAAGATTCCGGTTGTGGTCGCCCATGTTTCTGTTGCGGTCTCCACGGCCAAGGGTGCCGAGAGGGTCCCCGTTGGCTAGGGGTAACCTTTGAACTTCTCCTCCGACCACAACTCCAGGCTCTGAGCTCCCTGTGCTGCCGGCACTCTCGCTGTCGCTTTCACGGTCGTTGCCACGGAGATTGTTGTTGTCGTCACCTGGAGCAAAGGTAGAGAGGCGTGGAGGGTCGCTACCGTGCCGCTGCCTTTGCCGTGGCGAAGGGCGGACAGGCATCCAGCATGTGTCAGAATGGCCGAACTCATTGCACTCCCTGGTGCACTTTCCAGTTAGTGCTACATCTGGAAGCTGTCTAGCATCTGGAAACAGGAAGTGGATAACAATGGGTAAAATAAAATAAAAAATAAAAAATTAACTTTGCTAACCCAAATTAACAAAACAAGTTGACAACCAAGTGGAAACTGCTGCAGAAAATGAGTTTGCAACTGAAAAACAGATAAAAGAAAACAACTGATAAAAACAAAGAAAAAGATTAGACTGAGTATATTAGGGAGGGGAGCCTGAAAGGAAGAAAATATGCTGTCTAAGCAGAATGCAAATTGCTGACTTCTGAGGAATGTTAAAAAAGGGAGAAAGCAGCTGCGATCAGCACTACATGAAAGGTGAAAGGTGAGGTCAGACAAAGCAACCATCAGAGCCTTGGGGAATGTAATTATCAGCTTTCTGAATGGTAAAATCTACACTTCTATGCGTGTAATGTGAAGGTTTCATGTTTCAAACCCATGTGAACCCACATCCTTTATAAAAGATCAACAAGGACACCGGTGACTGGACGTGAATTTTCTCAAAGGAATGAAAGGTTGGGGATTTTTAAACCAGATATTTTTACAGCGGTCCTTCACACCCGTGTCAAAATGTGAAGCTTATGTGGTGTAAAAAAATTAGCCCATGAGAGATCATTTCACCTTTTAATGTGACATCCAGTATTAGCCTACTGAGTAATAGGGTAAAAGATGGAAAAAGAAAAAAAAAGGCATAAACCCTTAAATTAATTTTAGTTTTATGCAACTGATCCAACTTTGACTTTATTCTTGATTTATCTGGAAGAAGGGCTGGAAAACATTTATGCAAAATAAAAAATGCAGGTCTGACTACAGTCAAAGACTGTGCTAGCGTCTCAAGAAAAACGTACTGAAATGTTTGGCCTATAATTTTAAAAGGCATTTTTGGTGGAAAAACACCATAATGACTCTGAAGTAAAGTAGGGACATCATCATGATCTGTTCTTACTTTTCTGAAGTTTTTTATTAAGGTGGATAAAATCATGAGCAGTTCCAATTATCAGACAGGTTTAACCCCAAACCTTCAGTTGTGCTAGAAAGCAGAAGATGAAGAGGGATTTTATTTTTCATCATCACACCAAGTGAAAGCAAACATCCAAATCAACAAAAAATGACTTCAAAATATGACAAGAAAACTGTGAAGTCACCTTAAGAGGTCTGTGGACAATAGAGGTCCTCACAGTCCCACTGATTTGGAAAATCACTGCAACCAGGTTCTTGCAAGTATTGTATTCGACTTTTTTTTCTTAAGAAGCGAGGTGGTTTCACAGGATGAGTCACACTGAAGGTGGAAAAAGGTTTCATCTTTTACACCAGGAATCTTTAAAGGGTGTGTACTTTTGAGACTCATTGTGTATAAAGAAGCTGAGTAACATGGATACAAAACCACCTCATTTGGTATTCACAGCTGATTGTTGATTTTGAAGGGTTTTTTTGTTGTTTGCTTGTTGAATAATTAAATAAAACACACTTGAAACTAAACATGAGATAGTGGGCATCCTTTTAGCCAGCTAAATAAGGCAGAATGGGCCTTTCAGGAGAAAGTTTGGGAATTGAAGTATAGGGTTTTAGTGACAATAAAAAAGATACTCCAGCAAAGGTGATTTTTTACATTAACAGGGGTATTATTAATTAAAATGAAAATATTACAGAAATATATAGTTTTTTAAACCAATAAATTCTGATTATTACATAGGTTTTTAAGCCTGCAGTGTGACTACGCTTGCTAATTATGTGGCATTGTGGTTGTATTTCTATATATTCTCAGTTATATTTGGATGGTTCATCATTATGTAAGCAACAAAAGGTCTCCTATCTTCCTCCCATCCTCTATATGCTATTGAGCTGCTGCGCTCACTAGAGAGAGTGCAGTCATTGCAACTTTAACTGTGTAGATTCAGCTGCACCTATATTTGGAGCACTCCTATATATTTATCGTTACGTAATGCAATAACGCAATCTCTTGTCTTCTTGCAGCAAACTGGTACTTCATTTTTGTGAGCCACTTTATTGGGCAAAACACAGCCGAGAGGTTAAATGCTGCAGCTAAAAGGACTCAAGTGGCAAGAATGTGATGGACGATACTTCATTTCACAGTAAAAGAGAAGTGCTGGTTAATATGAGTGTATGTTTATCCCTGACAGAAAGAAACAGTTAAACAAAGCACTTATGGGTGATTTTAGCAATGGTTTACTAAATTGCACCACACAATCCAGACACTGGCTGACATTTTGTGTTAAAGTAATAGCTGTTTTATATGGATTGGCTGAAAATGTGCAGTACTCTCATCACTATAGAAATGGATATAAATGCTATCAAATTCTGTTTTTAGTTTTTCTCCAGGCAGCAACTTTAATGATGCACACATATTGTAATGGGTTTTCAAACTAAAAATTGGATTTGCATAGCTTGGGATTTGTTCTTTATTGAGACTGCAAGGAAAACATTTAAAAACAATTCAATTAATTTAACCATTCAATGACCCATTACTGCTTATCTGGGGTCAGGTTGTAGGGGCCGCAGCCTGAGCAGCCTGAGCAGCCTGAGCAGCCTGAGCAGCCTGAGCAGCCTGAGCAGCCTGAGCAGCCTGAGCAGCCTGAGCAGCCGGAGCAGCCGGAGCAGCCTGAGCAGCCTGAGCAGCCTGAGCAGCCTGAGCAGCCTGAGCAGAGTGAGCAGCCTGAGCAGCCGGAGCAGCCTGAGCAGCCGGAGCAGCCGGAGCAGCCGGAGCAGCCGGAGGCACCTCGGCCTGCTCCTCCAGGAGATTCCAAAGGCTTTTCCAGGCCAGCCAAGAAACATGTTTTGTTTGGTACAATATTTAAATGAAGTTTTTGCACTCTGACTGAGACACCCGCATTAAATATAACTGACAATTTTCAACAAATGCACATGGTGTCTTGCAAAAGTATTCACTGCCTTTGAACTTCAAAGTCAACATTTCATCTGTCAATGTATTTTATTTTGCTTGGCCAACACAAATGTGCATAATTATGAAGTGGGCTATAAAATGTTTTTTATGATTTTCAGGGGTTTTATATTAAAATTCTGAAAAGTGTTGTCAGCATTATATTAAGTCCCCTTTATTCTATTACCTAATAAAAAACTCCACCATTAAACATTGCTTAATATTGCTGAAAGAACAGAACATTGCTTAGGGTTGAACATAACCCATGCAGTGAGCAGAACAAATACGTAGGAAAAGATCTTCTGGTGAAAACCAAAACAAAACTTTGTGGTCTATTAAAGCCCTATGTCTGAAAACACTGGACATCAGCCTGTAGTCCCTTCCGCCAAACATGAGGGTGGCAACATCATGTTATTATAAGCAGGGACAAACAAGCCGGTCAGATAGATGGGAATTAAATACAAGACAGTCCTGGGAAAATAAAAAATATCAGAGGCTACAAAAGGTTTGAGACTGGGTTCACCTTCCATCGCCACAGCAACCATTAAAATAAAGCCATAGCCACAGTTGAATGACTCTGATCAAAGCACATTCATGAGTTACAATGACCCAGCCAAAGTCTTGACCTAATAATTTTTAGCAAAGTTTGAAAATTTATGTTTTGCAGACTACATGCAATCTGATTGACGTTGAGCTATTCATGGGGAAAACATTTAGCCTCTGGATTTCCTAGTAGAGAGTTACCCCTAAAAGATTTGCTGCTGTATTTGAGGGAAAAGGCCAGTTTAGGTCAAAGGAGTGTTTACTCAGGGCAGAGGGAGGGTGAATGGATGGTGATGCATGGACATTTTTCAGGTTTTTATTGGTAGAATAAATATATTTTGTGTTGAACTCTCCTAAAATCCCCAATCCCTAGAAAAAAATTGAAGTTTGAGGTTGTAGACTGACAAATTGTAAAAAGTTCTTCTGGAAGGCATTTTAAATATTCAACATATTCTGCCTTATGAATCCTGTCTTCTTCTGATCATGAAAAAAAAAAACAGTCCAAAAGAAATTCAAATTTTGATTAAAAAACACAAAAAACATGATTTTAGTGGAATAACCCTGACCCACCACCCTCCAACAATTAGTCAGCTACCATTGGCATGGTGACCTTGCTGTGCTGCCACAGCTCTAGCTTTTTTAAGACTTGCAGTGGAAAAAGGAACAAAGGGAATTTTTTGTCATTGACAGAGAGGCTTAAGGCCACGGATGAGACTCTGGCACAAGACACAGCCGCATATTAGCTTTTCTAAAAATCTCCTCACATAATACACAGAGGCCTTGCTCACACAGAAATCCTGATGTGCGGTGCTTGCAGACACACAAAGGACAACTGCTTTATAGTGTAAAACACATTTCCATCAAGAGAGAAAGAATAAAGACTCCTGGGACCTTGACAGCAAGTCAAGGTTCCAATGAAAGTCTTTCTCTGGGTTGTTTCTGTGTGTGTGATAGAAAGAGAGTGTGTAATCAAAATATCTCTAAGCCTTTCTTGGCATAAAGTACATAGCCTTGAGAGAGGAAATATTTCAGTGAATGTGTTTGGCAGCGTCTTAAGCTCAATGAATTATTTTGGCAGAATGGTTAATTATGTTCGGAATGCCAGTATACCGTTCTCTACGTGCTCCTCCTCCCCCACGCTGCCCTCCGGCGTTGTGCGCTCGTAGCCTTCTTCAGGAAGCGGCAGAGCTCCCAGCCGTGGTCCTGACGAACTCTTGCTGCTTGGTGTCTCTGAGTCTTCCAGGCCACTGTCATAGCAACCACCGTCCTGAGGTTGGCTCACGACCGAGAAGGTCACCCGGCGAAGGGTCCCCTGCAGGCAACGTACAAACACAATATGGGATTAATCATCTAGGATTCCTAATCTGAGATTCTAAATCTGAGGATTAGACTGTTGGGCAGGGTCTGCAAAGACATATTGAGATTATCTGATCATGTTCTCCTTGATTATGGGTTTAGCAGCTACAATGCAGTATAATCGTCATCAACCAATCGCAGGGGTCTATCAAAGTTTTCTGATGCCTTTTAATCCCAGTTTAGATTAATACTGCTGGACATGTCTGGTGTTTACAAACCACTGGCCTGCCCAAAAGATTCTTACATCTGATCTGGATTGGTGTCTAATCGTGACAGATGCGTAATATGGAGTCCACTCTCAAAAACACTTATTTTGTGCTCTACTGAAGTAAGTGAAGGCAGATAAATGATGAGAGTTTTGATGCTATTTAAGTTCCCTTTGGTCAGCTAATGCAGCATAATGTGCTGATGTTAATAAAAAGCCTTGTTTGCGTTTCTGAAACTCAGGTGTTCAGAGATCCATAAATCAATCTATAAAAGCTTAATCATATTACGGGTGAGGGAGCGAGAGGTGGATTCTAACTTTCTCCCACAGTTACATCATGCGCGTCTTAAGTTACTGACACTTTAGAGCTAAGTTCTTCATATACCGCAACTCTGCAGTTTACAGGTCTGTGTGACATTTGATTTCCTCAGGCAATGAAGTTTTTCATGATTAAAAAAGTAACTCAAAAGTACCTGGAGAAACTCCACAGATCTATTAGGAGAATCTGGAAATTTTGATATGAGAGCTATCCACAATATATGGGTTACACATTTGAATCATCTACAAAAAACATAAAAAAAAACAATAGTTCTATTTCCATTGTTTTTACTTTGTGTTTTAATTTGGATTTCTTGATGATTTGTATCATTTTTAAAAAATGTTTATTTTGAAGAGCGTTTTGGTATTTGTGAAACGTTATACTGCATCTACAAACTAGGCAGTATGCAGCCGAGGTGGTTTCAGTGAATATTTTCAGTACATCATCCACACAAAGAGAGCAGCACGACTACTGCGATGTTCAAACACAAATCAGCCCAGTCTTGTTAGCACAGTGGCTTTTGAGGTTGGATGCAAAATAAGACTGTAAGTTCATGCTGAGAAAATATCAGAGAGCTAAATGACTCGGTCTGGCCTGAAGGGATCGCTCTGCACCAGGAAGCCCATCGCTATATGACACCCATCCTATCTCCTCTCAGGCTCACTTATCTGCTTACAAAATTACAAGCTTTTAAATCTAGATCTGCTTTGAAACATGCAGTGTATGGTGAGGAAGTGAAAGCTACAGAGACAAGAAAAAGATTACCGTGGAATAACTTTAGCCTTGAATGTCACCTCTGGATAATCTGCTGGGAAGCTGATGGACGGCTTGTATAAAAAGCTAAACCTGTGCCAATTTTTTTTTCTTCCACCAAGCACAGAAGAAAATTAAACATTCGAAATGCTTATACTAAAACAAAGACAAGATGGTACACAGCAGAATTAAGTCAGAAAGAGGGGAATAATGGTGAACTAATATCGTCTGTGACTTGCTAACAATATTTAGATGATAAAAGTGACTCCAACAACAGTAATAGAGAGCATAATGTTAAAGTCTGGTGAAAAAACATCTCAATGGATTCATCTTGACTTTCAATGAAGAAAATTTTTATTTTAGTGCACCAGCTTTGATCAAGGATAGTGCAACCTTTTCAGAGGAGAGCCTCTGCAGAAAATGCAGGAAATAATGTGGAAGTTTATGAAAAATTTGACTCTGAGTGAAAGTGAATCTGAGATCTCATCATAATCAGTTGGATTTCTTACACAAGAAAAGTCAACACAAATATTTTCACTGTTGCTTGACTTAAAAGGCTGTCAAAACTGTTTCCTTGGTGTGACAGCATTGCATAACATAGCTTTGTAAGAACTTAAAATTATATTTCTAAATAAGAGTAATGTGTTTAATCAAAGATGATTAACCCATTTTTTTTGTTTCTCACATATTATTAAATGATTACAATAGGACTTTGGCATTGGATTTTCAAAGCACCTAATAGAAATTCTTCAAATATGCTCTGCTTTCGCCAACTACGGGGACTCTTGTAAAGGTAATTAAAAAAACTCTAATTGAATATAAAAATATACTCCATTCAAAATAAAATATACTCCACACTCCCTTCATTATAAAAATAAATCAGCATTTCATCTTGCACATTTTGCGAAACACAAATTCATTTAATCTGTATAAAAAAAGAGCAAGGACATATGGAATTTTTCTTTCTGAATCATCCACAACAAGAAATATACTTTTCTGTAGCAAACTGAGTTTTCACTATCAGGGTTAATGATTCTGGTCCACAAAGATTCATAAAGGCTCAGGAACAACATGGCCAGCTGGTGTTTTTGCAAAACTAAAATATAGTTTTACTACATTTTAGCAAAACTTGCTTTGATGCAACTAAAATGTTCAAAGTCAGCAGCAGCTGTGTGCAAAGTTCAGTGAATACGTTGTAACAATTGCTAATCTACCAATTAGCATTGCATCAAGTACAGAAAAAATTTATTTGCATGATATGAGCTAAAAAGGAAGAAAGGGTTACTGACAAATATTTAGGAAAAGATTGAAACAAAATTTTTCTCAAACAAATTAGTTTTTCCCAAACAGTGCTTTTAAAGAATTTGTCATCAATGTAAAGTACTTCATAGTCCATTCTTTATATGCTTGTCTGTTAGCATTGAAAGTTCAAATAGACAAGCATTGAACTGCAATGAAATGGTAAATGTGATGCTGTCCTATTCAATGCTCTTGTAATGATGTCTGCAAACCGGCCTTTCTGACTCTGTCAACAAAACAGGGCAATTCAATAACCACTTCCTTCCTTTCTGCAGAATGAGAATTGCAAACATAGAAACAGAGTGAAAATCTCTTATATCCTTGGCTCATGGAAACTAGTTAGACTTACTACACCAGAGGAAGTGACACTGTGACAGCAACTGAAAAGCAACATCAAACGGGCTTAATTTTGACAAGGAAAAAAAAAAAAATAGGCGCATGATATGTTGAGGTGTGAAATATTCTGACACTCCTTATGATTATTGTTGGGATCCATCAAGTAGTGACAATGCGCTATTTTCAAAGTCCATTGCACTTTTTAAAAAATTGTTTAAAATATTTACTTGTTCGCAGTTATAGAGTTTGTTCACTAAGTGTAATTTGTTAAGCTTGAGAGGTAACAGTAACTATGAAATTCTGAAACTTCAATGCTGATAACTTGTGTGTGATGTTGCATTGGAGAAAAAACTGCAGTGAGATCCAACCTGCAACACAAGGCGGGCCTCGATCGACCGAGGGTGAGTTACTGGTATTGGCAGCTTGGATGTGGTTGCTTGCAGTGAGCATTCTGTTACAGATTTCAGCTCTTCTGCCACAAATCCATCTAATTCAATTTCCTCCATAATGGCCATAGCTGCCCCCTCTGCTTCCTTCATCATAATACTGTTATTTTCAATTTATTCTCCCCGTGACTTTTCCCCCTAAAGCTGAACTTCTGTTTTTCACAGCTATCCACATATTCCCTGTTCCTTTGGCTCACTTCCTCTACTCGTCTTCCACTCCTTTCTCTCCTTGCCAGTCAGCTTTATGATGTGCAGATCGATGATAAGTCCTTGACCTCGTTATAGGTCCCTCTCCGCTTCCCCCACAGCAGGGTTTATTGACCCATAACTCCTCCACCGTCAGAAACCCCATTTCTCCTCTTTTTTTCTCTCACGCTCTCCTTCCAATCTCAAAGTCTTGAACTCTTTGACAACCTTCTCTTCTTTTGCCAAATGCCATATTTTGGCTACTTTTAGTTTAATTACATTTGAGCAGCTGCACACTGTAGACCTTCTGCCCTGGTCCTTTTGGCTTGTTCTCATTGCTGCTTAACTTGTCGACACATATTTGACTCCATTAATACAATTCATATGTTTTTCTGTCCAAATGTTTTTAGAGTCTCTTTAGAACTCTGTCTTTTAGGATAATATCTTTAGCATATTCATTTCACAGCTTTTGTCAAGGAATAAAGGGCAGAACTCAAAACTCAACATACCAAGCACTATCAAGTTGTGGTTACATCAATAATTTCTGTTGTGGACGTTTCTAGACAGGGGAAACTCTAAGATGGCTATTTTCAGGATTTGTAATGTATTTAAAATGAAGTGAAAACTCCAGTTAAATCTTAAAATTTTAGAAACTGTTTTGTTTTTTTTTGCTTTTTTTTCATTTTTAGATGCATGTCTGTGAGTCATTCAGGTTGCAATAATGGGAGAGTAAGACAAAGCAGACAACAGGAAGGCTGAATGCAGAGCAGCAAATCTATAGTTTTATCCTTTTGAGTTTTTACCACGTGGAACACAATGCATTTGGAAATGTGTGAAATATTTAGGAAATATAACAATTAAGGAGGCTGCATTTGCTTTTGAAAATACACAGACACTGACGATTTGGAATGTTAACAAAGCTAACTACAGCTTAAAATGCAAATTTCTTTATATTTTTGTGCTTGTTTCAAACAGTAAGATGCTGTTTTAAATGGAAAAGTCAATGTGAAAACTGAAGTTTCATATTGACCTTTCTTATAGTAAGAGCTATTTCAATGTGAGTAATAATGAGGAATGTCAACAGAAAAAACTGGGGAAAAAAATTAAACAATGTTCTTCAGTTGTTGTAATTCTTAAATTGGATTCGTAGTTGCAGCTCCACTTATAAAGGATATTAACTATTTTAATGTGGGCTTCCTATTTTTGACAAACAAAATGTGCAAGAAAGGCTAGAAACTAAAAGTTCCATCTATCTGCCAAATCTTAGTCCATAAATATTGCAGCTATGAGATAACACACACGCACATAAACACACATGAACATATGTATAAACTGGCTGATGTCCAGTATGGGCAATAAATCTATCCCTGATGGAATATTAATTGAGTTTGATGACGGACATAAAAATACTTCCTCTTAATTTGACACGGTCAATTACAGTTCGGTGCTGACATGACAGCCTCAGCTCTCTGACATGGTGAATATGTAAAAATGATTATGTGTGCAAGTATTGTGCAAACATTTTAGCGGACCATTCCACTATGAGAGCTAGTTTGAAGCTAAATCAGTGTGAATAAAAAAGACACGCGATCTGAACTAAGAATAAACCCAACCATCTGAATCCTGCTCTGAAGCAAAAAGAGGAGGAGAAAAAATAGTTCTTAATATAGAATTCATTTCAGGGCAAGAGTTTTTTTTTTCTTTCAGTAGTACACATGAGTGTGTGCATATGTTCATGTGTATGAGTGAGACTTCACACCTTTATGTTTGTGTTTTATGGCCGTGTATGAGTGTGAAAGTCTAAAAGCCTGCAAGATGTGTTATGTCAGCCTGCGAGAGCGCTTGTGTTTGTAGTGTGAAGACCGGCATATGCGTGTGCATGCACAGGTTGGCTCAGCCATCAAGGTAATTAGTGTGTAAACCTCCACGCTGTCGGTTCAAAGAGAATTAACGAGCTCTAGTTAATTAACAGTCTCCCTCTCTTCTCCTTACATGTGTCTGCATATTGAATGCATTTGTGTGTGCGTGTGTGGATCTGTGCATCTTGGTTTTTGTGCATGTGTTAGTGTATTTAGACTTGAGTGCCTGTTTGCTTGACTGTGCCCTGCGTCATTCTGGTCTGCATAATGAATTGACAGGATGCAGCTTATGCATAAACCAGAACTACAAACATGGTTGTAGGACAAGAGCCACATTTCCCTCTTTTGGATCTTGGCTCGTTTTCCTGCCTCACATCATCTAAATATCAGGACAGAGTTGCTCCATAGTGACTGATCTTATTCTTTATTAGTTGGTTATAAATAAATAGTACGCCGTAACTCTCATTTCATTCTTCGCATGTTTCTTGCTTGTAACAATGCCAACTGAGGTCAGATTGCAGGTCAGAATACAAACATGAAAACTAAAGTTACAAGTCATTAACTTACCTCTAGCACAAGCAGAAAAATACTGAGAATATGATGTATAATTCATATCTAACTAAGGACTCTGACCTTTACCGTATCCAGACACTCTTTTTGGTCCAAATTTCAAGAGCACATAAACTAATAAATTTTGGGGCTTTGCAATGAATCTCGTAGAATTTTGACTGGTCAGGTTAATTTAGGCTCATATTATGGCTGATCTCCATAACACAATGTCAGAGGTCGAGGGAGGTCATGCAAAATTTGCTTCAAAATCCTGCTTCAGGGACAAACAACCCTCTGACTTGCTTATATTATGTTAAGCTAGTTAGTGTCTTCCGGGATGAATCTTAGAGCTGGGATACAATACAATGTTGTTGTCATATGAAACAGTAGCTTCCTATTCTATGCGAACATTGCATAATAGACAACCAGATCCAGGGCTTTTACCATATTTAAGCAGCTGTTAAACTGTTTCTTATGTTGCCATATATGGAAGTGCTTAGAGAAAGGTATTATATAAATCTAAACATGAGATAAATAAGCTGATTTGTGAAACATCAGTAATTTAGGTTGTCAACCCCAAATAATTCTGACTTGCTTTAGAACAGTAAAAAGCTCTGCTCTCACACACGCATTCGGTTAAAGCCTCTGCTGGGTCACATTAATTACTGACTTTCATGGTAGGTAATTTAGAAAAAAAAAGGTTCTGCATGTTGCCGAATACAGTTTTTAAAAAGAGTAAAGAATTGTCTAAAATGAGTACCAGGAGATTAAGGTCTTACTAAATCACAATTTAAGGAAATGTCTGATCTGTCAATCTCTAATATCAATCTTTCTTTAATCAAGCAGTTGCTGCATATTTGCATTTGTTTTTGTCCAAAAAACACAAAACAATTCAGAATTAATGAAGGTATTTTATCACAGCAATGTTTTGTGTGTGTATGTTCAATCTGACAATTCAATGAGCCACACAAATCAAACAGATATCTGAGATCCTTTTGGTAATCTCTCCCTGCAGACATCTCAGATTTTCCTCATGTTGAATGAGCAGCTTAGATTTGTGATTTCTTTGCCAATTGTCCCTAATGGTTCGGGCTTGGGAAGACATCATAATGTTGATACCAAGCATCAGCATTACTTCTAAAATATGATTTTGCTTTAAGCCAGAAATTGGATTTTGTGACCCTCATTAAATAATGAAAAGGCCAGACTGAAGGAATTCTGTGAGAGTTTCATCAGTTCTAGTGGACAGAAGGATCCAATAACACCAACAGTCAAATCTAATGTAAAAATAATAAAAAAATAACAAAACAAAGATCCACTTTGCAGAAAACCTAATGAAATGAGTGAAAATGTGTTTATAATGTGATTCCCAACAACCAGATATTTTCAGAGACAGATTAGTGCAAGAGCCCAACACTCTGTCTTCATAACAAGCATTCACACTTATTTACAACCCTAAATAATAGCTTTGCTAAAGTGTCAGTCATAAACACTTTGCAGCTTTAGCTTTCCGAAAATATGTAAGGTGATACAGCCCTTTGCTCCCACAGCAAACAATGAAAACTAATCTGTTTGTGTTGACACCACATGGACACAGTCCAGAGTTCATACCTGGAATGCTGATCAGCCTAAATGACCTTTACTTCCACTCTCTTGTTTAGCCTCCGCTCAGAGATCATGTTCTGTTAACGCTGATGGCAAATATGAATACAGAAACTGTCTTCCCACATCGTGAGTTCTAAAACGTAAGTCAAGCGGAGCAGATAAAGCACACATGAATCTAAATATATTTACAGAATGACATGTTTAATTGACACATTTATGAAGGTCTGATGTCATTTTGAAAGAGGTACAATGAATGCTTTCTGTATAAAGACTTTTTAATGCTCCCAATAATACGATTCTTCAGTGTGCTTTGCTGTGTCCCTTTGCTGGAGGAAGTTAAAAACAGAGCTATCACTGGCATTGACTGCGGTATCTTCTGACTTGTTTATATTTTTACCTCTGTCTCTTTGAACAAATCCACTGATGGAGTTATTGCTACCACAAGCTGTGTGTGCTCTCCTGGCTACTCTTTCCCATTAAAAGTATTCATCGTTCAGTAATTCTTGATTTAGATTTGTTTCATTCCTGGACAAACAGAATTATTCTGATAATATATTCTGGTTTATATTCTATGCAGCAAATTTTTTGCTTCCCATAAACAACTGCTGTGTGTGTGCTAATTCTTCCTCTGTCGCCGTCCTCTGTCCTCTCAACCCCTGTCAGTTGCACAGATGGTTGCTCTCACTGAGCCTGGCTGTGCTGCAGGTCTCTTTCTGTTAAAAGGGAGCCATTCCTTTCCACAGTTGCCACATTCTTGCTTTTGATGAGGGATTTATTAAAATGTCAATGGCTCGATACGTTCAACTGGACTTTTCTTAGGATTAGGGTTATTTTTTTCCCTAACTGTTTCTGGACAATAAACCAAATTTGACTGTGTGCTGTTATGATTAGGGTTGAACTGTAATATGTAATTTAATCTGAATCTTACTATACGATCGGATCATGTTAGACTGAGTTGGATTATTTTGAATTAAATTTGGACCTAACTGGATTTTGCCCATCTTGTACGGTTCAATGAGATATTATGAGTTGGTGCTATAGAACGAAGCTGAATTGAAGTGAACATTGCTATATGCTGTACATACAATACATAATACACAGTATGTGATAATTCACACTTCCTTTTACTTGACTTTACTTTCATTTTTTATACTATTTCTCACTGATCTTTCTTATAATTTTATTCACCACCTAAATTTTTGTAGCCATTCCAGGTGTCTTGTTTGTCTGCTTAGGGATTTTCACACCAGCGCCTTAAGTGTGAAGTGTAATGGTGAGAAATTTTCCTGATTATCTACTGTGTTTCATTCCCAACTATGCAAATACAGTTTAACAATTATCAACACTTCTCTTTGTTGCTGTGGTATTTTTCATCATACCAGCAAGGGAAGTAAGAAAATTAAGAAAACTAAAATAAACTTTGAGTCACTGATTGAGTGAACAGGTCAGACTTCTCAGCTGTTCTGCAGCATTTACTGATAAATGTGAGAAAGTCTTTTTAAAACATTTTCCTTGTCAACTGTTAGGCTGTGCATCAAAGGCAGCAGGAGGGGAAAAAATCTGTGAAATCAAAAAGAAAAATATCTTGCTGCTGATGAGCTAGTATCCTGAAGAAATGTTTGTGATAGATTATTTTAGATATATTAAAGCTTTTAGATATATTAGTCTTAAAGCTAGGTTGAATTTACAAGTGTTAAAATGTAGTTTCTACATATTATATCAAAAAGAATAATGCCCCAGTTACACCATGAACTAGGCTGAATAGACAAGTATACAAAATAGAGGCAAGACCAACTCAACACAAATTGTCCCTGTCTGCAAAAAGTAATTCAAGTATGGCTAGAAGGGAAAATCCAAAGTCCCTAAAGTGCCTCTAGGTTCAGCAATGACTTCAGTTAAGTGAACAAAGGAGAAAACATCATAATGTCCCTAAAAATATATCCAAATGCCAAAGGTTTTAAATTAACCTAATTTCTTTATCTTTTATTCCCAAAGAGCTCAATTTTGTTGTATCATTTTAAAATGGGCTTCTTTAATTGTTCTTTAAGCTTTTCTGAAGATCTTTGGGTACAATAATACAAGCACCTTGTCAGACTTCTTCCAGTTTATTTATTCTTTACTCTATTGTAAATTAGCCCAGCTAAAAAACAGTCCCTTGTGTAACGCTTTGCTTCGTACAGACTGTCTGGACCCTCGGCTACTGAGAAACCATTAATTGCTCGAGGCGTGGACTGTGTTGAATTTAAAATTTTACCCAGTCACTGATGCTTGGCTGTCATATGTGTAACAGGTCAGCAAAGGCACTATTAAGTATACCAGAAAAAAAAAAAAAATCATAAAAAAAAGAACCATCTTTCCTCATTTTTATACCTATACTGTTCAAAAAGATATTATGATCACATAAATTAAACTGAACTGATTGACAAGACTATTGACAAAATTGTTTCATGGTGTATAACACAAATTATTGCTGATTTACATCTGTTGCACAACAGTCTGTGGTAACTCAGGGTGCTGTCACACCAGTATTGTCCACGGGACAAGATTCAGTTGAACCAAACTTGACAAAAAAGCTCATGTCTTCATTGAGTTTGGTTCATTTTCACACTGCATCTTTAAATGGCCACTAGTTACAAAGTAAACCGATAAAAATAAATGTGCATTATAAATAAATACAAAGGAATTGACTGAAAAAGAGCAACAAGTCAGTGAATGAATCTAAATGGACTCCAAACAAGAAGACATGTGCATTTTGACATGACCAGACCAAAGAAAAGTTTTAAATCAGAATAAAACCACACAAGTTTTAGGCTTTAAAAAATGTCACCTTCAACTTCAGCTTTTTCAGTGAGGGAGTAATTTGGACTGTGAAAGTTTTAAAGCTACATGTCACTCAAGTAAACTGCAGGCAAAAAAAAAAAAATCCCAAAGAGGAAAACAGATACCTATTAAGCTCTGAATAGAAACAAATAAAATAGAGACACAGGAACAAAGTAAAATAAGACCACATTCTGCTTTTATAAAGTAAGACGCAAAAAGTTGTGTTTAACAGTGGTCTTTTGTGGTATTTTCAGAATGCGGAAAATCGTTTCGCAGCAGGTTGGAACCACACTCGGGGAAGGATGAAGCAATATGAGCAGCATTTCCTCCGTGAGTCTAACTCCCAGATGCTGAAAGCGCCTTATTACCACAACACACGCAAACATTCTCCATGCAAATACCATAAACGCACAGATTTAGGCACACCTGCTTGCTTCTTCAGGTGTGCATATGCACACTCGCACACATTTATAACTATGCAGCAGTATGTTGCAGTGGGACCACCTCTGCAGTACGATCATTCTTTCCCTCGCATACTTCTGCCCCCCACAATACTTTCCCTCTTGCCACAAATCTCTGCAACTTCTCCACCTTTTGCACACTTTCTTCTTATTTCCCCACTCCCTGCTTTCTTTTCTTCTGTCTTAGTAGTCTTCTCCTCCCTTTCCCACCCGTTCCATCTCTCCTCTGTCTCAGTCTCTCCCTCTAGAAGCAGGTGATGTAGAAGTGCGCTCAGCAGTATCTGACTATCAGGCCTGACTCTGTGAGAGGAATGATAATCACTGTGCTGCACTGCAGAGAGAGAAAGAAGAGAGGGAGGAAAAGAGGGAGGGAAAGGGGCATGAGGTACTGGAAAAGGGGGGCAAGTGCGGCAGCAGGAGAGGGGGATTGTGATGAGGGCAACAGAACGGGACAAAGAGAAAAAGAGGATGAAGTAGACAAAGAACGATGCAAGGAAAAAGAGTTGCTAACAGAAACGAAGAATTGCTTTGGTAACACACACCTTCTTGGTGTCATGCTCTCGCTTTCCCTCTTTTACTTTTCCACCTTGCTAATCTCTCTGCTCCCTTGTACACACACTCGCACACACGCCAACAACCACCATCCCCTCCGTCACGGCAGCTTGTAGAACAGCAGCCCTGCAGTATACGGCAGAGCTTCAGCCTTGTGTCTGAGCGCCAGAGAACATTAACTGCAGCAGCGAGGTCATCTGATCGACACTATGCGGACCCTCTCTTTCTCTCCTCGAGCTCCTCCTCAGACTGCTGCAGTCTTCTGCAGGCCACCCTGTGGCCAACGCTGGGACTGCCACTCCCAACAGCCTTCTGGCACACCTGTCCCTTAAAACATGTTCTTGAGGGGAGACTACAATTCTCACTTATTAAAACCTTCCAGCTAATGTCCATTATGATGCCCTAAAGAGTTTCAGTTTTTTTTTTTTTTTTTTGTTTGCTTGCAGGTGTCGTGTGTATTTTTTTTGTGCAGAGACAAATAGAGGGAGTGTGGATCTACTGCATCGGCTTTGTTACCATCAAGCTGTCCACTCTGGCACCATGCGCTCTCTCCCTTCTCCCTGTCTCCATCTGGGCTCTCCAGCCTGCAGATACACACTGGAAATCACTGTCTCTATTCATGGTATCGGCCCCTTTGAATGTTTATCCCCCTTTGTGTAGCTCTGGCTGTCTGTGCGCTAGAGAAAAAAACAACAACAAAAAAACAAAAGCTAATAGAGTGAGATATAGAGCTAGGCTTTTCCGGACAAATACCCGTGATTCTGATTAGCTTCTTTGTTGGAGTGCCTGCTTGTGTGAGTGATGGTGATACTCATCACTTTCCACTGCTTGTCCTTAAAACAGTCATCTCCTTTAATATGACTGACAGGAGTCATTGTGAAGAAAGATGCAAACATGATGGTGGCATACAACTGGCCTTCTGTGTGCATGCGTGAGTGAGAGAACACCATGCATATGCATGTGTGCTATTTAGACAGAATTTATGAACCATTCTGTGTCTAAATGTGTGTGCGTTTGTTTGGACCATTAGAGCAATGTGAGCAATAGTCTTTTCACCACCCCCTTCTATTGTGCATTAGGATGACCAGATGAGGAGCAGACAATAAGTTCTCTGTGGGGGTAAGAATATGGAAAAGTAAAAGCAACGACATGACTATAGATACGTGATCTCACAGACACAGGGATGACAGATGAGCAGGCACACACAGCAAAAACAAACTCCCTGTTGAGAGTGATTAGGAATGCTGCAGTGAACAATAGACAGAGTCAATAAGGGACTTCGGAGACATCCGGATACAAGAGCAAGGTCTCAGTCCCCTCCCTCTCTACGTACCCACCATCCCTCATGGCTTTTCTTTTTCAGCATTTGACCTCTTTCTACACCATATTGCTTCAGTCTCCACTTAAGCCCTTTTCCAAACGATCCTCTTTATCATATTTTTTTCAGCTCTCCTTATGTTTTCTCAACTTTTTTTTTTCTTGACTTTCTCTGTCTTGCACAGATACTCGCACCCCTTTGTGGCGCTCCTGTCTTTTGTGAAAATGGGCGTATGGGCTAAGCTGACAGGGGCTGCCATGGCGCTCTGTTGTGTCAAACTGAAATCCATTCTGTCAGTTTAGAATCAGTGTCACTCCTTTGTGCAAGGTTAAAGATAGCTTTGCTTAATGTGCTGTCAGACACAAACAAACATGAACTCCACAATGGCCCCGACAAACAAAAACACCAACAAAGTCACACACAAGTACACACATGTTGCACTGTAGGAAAATCTGCATTTTGACATGACCAACAAATTGTAATACAGCATATTTGCAGATCCTTTTGCACTACAGAAATAAGCTTAGGATCAATATTAACCATAGCCTAGAGGCTTCAACATGCAGAACCTCTCCGTGTCCATGATAAAAAGCCCATGAGCTTGCCTGAGAACGCACAGGTGTATGTTTTTGTACAATTTATTTGTTTATCAGATGACGTATAAGTTGTTAATTCAGAAGAAGACTAGCTAAAAAGGCATAGATTTATTTTGAAACCAATATAAAATCCAATTTGTTTTACATTTTTGTAGACCCTGATATATTCAAATAGGGATAAGAGCAGAGGTCATTTTTCTCTGCATTTCTTTAAAAAAAAAGTTACTTATTGCTTTTTCTTCTTCGACTTGTATTGGGATGCAGTTTTCTTTTATTTGCTAGAGCTGTTTGTTTGGCGCCACTCTTTGAATGGGAGTATTATTGCCACTATCTGTATGAGCAGTCAGTGTAATCACAAAATTTGGGCTGAATAATGGACTCTAGTGTGTAGAGAGAAATGAACAAAATTACATAGCACAAGTTTTAAAGTTGATCAGACTGAACTTGGTTCCAGTACTACAGAAGAGAAACTTTTTTTATTACTTCTGCATGCTCTGTGAGAATCCAATTAAAACAATGTTGTAATACCCATACCAAGCTAGGGGGTAGTGATAATTTTGAACAACAGTTTATTGACTTTGTTGCTATATTTAACAATCATTCCATGTAGACATGGCCAAATTATGTAAATTGAGTGATTGACGTCAATTCAATTAACTTTTAGGACAACAAATTACTACTTTTCTAAGTTGGCAGAACTGTAAAAATGTTGGAGGTTAAAATGTGAACTTGGTTAAACACCTCGAAACCATTCTAAATTGTGTGTTCTTTGCATAATTTCTCCTTTCAGTCATCTTAAGTTTACATTTGAAATTTGGTCACAACTGACTCAGGCAAAGCAAAGTATAACCCAGAAAATGCAACTCCACATTGTTACGGTTTCTATCACAAAAAAATAATGTTCAAAGTTATCAATTGTAATAATCTTTGAATATCCCATCAAAATAGAGTTTAAAAAAAATATTTCCACTCTTGCAAAGGTTTTTAAGAATCACACCAAAATGTTAGAGTTTGAACAAAACACACAAACACAACAAAAAATCTCTTTTGTAACGTATCCATGTCAACGTGAGCCGGCTTGAAACAACTGTTAAGAGATCCAGTTCAAATCCATTTACTTACATTCTATGCAGAATAAATGCCTAAATCCAGGAACTGTACAGAATAAAACACAGAATATCAAAATATCTTTCTTAAACACATATTTAAACTTCATTGAGGAAATAGGGATTTAGAGCTACATCTTGGCCTGGTGTACTCTGGCCACTCAGTTCAACTTCCTGCTCTGTGTGCAACTGTGCCAGACAGAGCTGAGCATGAATCAATCCTGTTGCCAGCAGACTGTTACAGTTTGAGGAAAAGCCACAAAGAACAATAGCCAATGGACAGACGTCAAAATAAATTGGCTACTGCCACTTTGGCGGGAGCAGTTCCTGTACAAGCAAATCTGGAAGGAGCCAAACATTGGAAAGCTGCATTACAGCTATGGAGTCTTGGCTGCTTCCAACCTGAGCCGGTAGCATTGTGATTTTCTAAACACACTTTTGGTCTGATCACTTGTAAATAAGTTGTGACAGAGTCTGTTCTTACAAGAAATAAAATCTAATTTAACTGCAGTCTGAACAAGGAGCTAGCAGAAATTATTCAAGTCCTAAAGTTGCTACAGAGTAACATATGGTAAGAAATTCATTCCTAGCAAACATAATTGAGGCGATGTATTGCTCCAACCAAGCAGTGTGTCACAAGATTAAAAAATAAATTAAAAAATAAAATTTGAGTGCTAAAACTACAACACAGACAGTAGTTTCTGTATCTGTGGTTTTGTCTTTGTCGCTGTACCCTTGCTAACAACGTATACAGAGGTTTTCAAAATTAAGCTTCAAAATCACCACAGTTTTCCAGCAGAGAAACTGCTGCATATCTCCCTTTGTTGCTGACAGTCAGCTAGTAGCATACAAGAAATGCTTCTTGACAAATTAATCTGTCATGAGGTATTTCTATTCATGGAAAAGATGGACTGATCAGCATAAATTAGGATGACGGACATTTAATAAGGCCTCTTGTTCGTGCTACATGCACACCTTTGGATTAGATTAGTTGTTACACTGCTAAAACCCCTTAACTGTCACCCACAAATCACTTACATGCAAGTCAGTGGGTCCACGAGGAAGCCAGTGTCCTCATAACAATTAAGGGGGTAAAAGTTTGTTTTGCTTTTATGTTATTGTTTTAGCCATGCACCAGTCTTCCATCTGAATCCTTGACTCCCAGTATCCTGCAACTTATAGGTGTGTCTCTGCTTCGACACACATGAGTCAAATAATCAGATCATTAGCAGGAATCTAAAGAACATCACTGCATACTGAGGAGGTAATTAAACCATTTGATTCAGGTACAATTTTTAGACATCAAAAAATTGCAAAAGATAGGTCCTTCAGAACCTTTGTTGAAAATTGCTGCCATATACTTTCAATGTAGCACATAGGTCAACTCTAAACTCTAAAATCTATCACTTTATGAACGTACTTAATTTTTATGTGCTCAAATAATAAGTGACATGGTAAACATGCTATTCTTTCAAATTCCATCTAACACCATAGTGACCTTTAATTTATTGAGGGGCTGACTGTGCACATTGATGCATCAAGGGCATTTGATCGTGGAATGTCCTGCTGAGTGACGAAAGCGTGACTTCAAGCGTGCATGTATGTGCATTTGTGTGAACCTATCTCAGCCCTATCGCCCCTGTGACAGACACAGTGCCACCGAAATGTCTTGGGGCACCTCGCCCAATGTCTTGACAATAGGCTCAGTGTGTGTGAGTGACAGAGAGTGGCTCGGGGACACAGAGGGGGCGTTATGCTGGGTAGACAACATGCACGCAAACACACACACCAACGCAGAGGCACGCACATGCACACATTAAAGAAGGAAGACAGTGCACTCTTTCTCTCCCTCTGCGCTATTTCTCATTCCCTCTTTCCCTGACGCAGAGAGACTCAATCATTCACACTCTGTCTTCTTTGACGCAGAGGAAAAACATAAAATAACCTCTCCTTTGCTCTGTCTTTTTCTGTAAGTCTGCTGTGTGAATATGCGCGCACAAATGTGGACGGTATAATTAATATGGCTTTCATTTTCTCCGAGCTATGAAGTATGCTTTTGGTATGCAAACAGGCTTCTTGCTTGTGAGTGTGTGAATATATGTGAGCGCATTCAGTGTGTGTATGTGCTTGATACACTAGAGACAGAGTGCAAAGTTGGGCCATTGAGCGGAAGGAGCAGAGTTAATGAGGAAAGCGGGGGTAGAATCCAAATCTTTCCCATCGATAACCTTGCACAACACTTCAAGAATTTATGTGTACATTGGATCCTTTTTGCAATCCACTTTGAAAATTATTTTTAAGTATCAGGGTTCGAAAAGGGCCACTGAGAAGTCATTTTCAGTTGAGTCTCTCAGAGCTGAACATTTGCTCAAGAGTCTGGCCTATTTCAAGGGAATGTCTGGCAGTAATAATTATTAAATATGCAAATTCATATCCAGAATGTTTTTATGGAACATTCACTATATAATGTTCTGGTGAAATGTAATGTCAATGATTTTTTTAAACAGTCCAATTAACTGAAGTTGTATGGGATGGTGGTTGATCATATTATTTACAATAGCACTAGTATTCAATGTTGTTATTAAACAGCAGGGTGAAGGATGAAAATGAGAGGGAAGCTACTTTAGCCAAAACCTGTCAAAGTTATTATTGGGTTGTTTTTCGTGCGGTTGTGTGGTGAAGGCAGCAAGTCACACAAAGGAAAAACAAGCAGAAGCATTGCTTGAACATTAACCTTTACAGAAGCAAGTGAGGCTTTAATGCTTTAATGTTGTTCACCAATGTTCCATAATTTCCTTATCTCCAAATGACAGCTTTTAATGTTATCTGGAGTCGCAAAACCTTAGAAATAACTTTGAAGTTATTTCCAGAAGATGGATGCCAAAAACTTTCTCTCTTTCTGTTCTGAATTTCTTTATATCAAAATATTATCTGGTCTTTTTGAGATCTATCAGCCTATTTCATTTTATTGGAACGAGATAAGAACATAAATATTTGATTCTAAATATTTGTTCATTCTCCATAATGATTATTTTTTGACGTAGGGCTAGACTAATTTGCTCACTCTTGAAAATGAGACCTTGTGTCTCAAAGATATTTGTCTGCATAAAAGCTAAAATTGACAAACAGAAAAAAAAGATATTACAATGAATCTCTGATTTGAAAATTCGGTTTTGCATTGACTCTGGTCATCATTCTCCGAAAGTAGAACTGTTGCATAGTGACTGGAAACACTTAAGATTAACCAGGAAGCAAAAACTGGAGAAATTAATAAGGGGAGAATACTTTTTCACAACTCTGTAGCTCTTCAAGTAACTTTGTTCTGTGGCGTAATTACAACAAAAAACAACTACTTACAGAAATGCATGTTAAAATTATAGTTTTAAAAAGTCCAGGTCAGAGTGTTTCACAACTAAAAGGTTCACATACCTCTGTGTCTTGTTCATGAGTAATAGCAAGACGGAGCAGGAAAGGAATTAGTGGCTCAGGGCTGCTCTGTCATAGTGAAGGAGGAGCTGAGTCAGAAGACGAAGCTGTCAATTTACTAGCCTATCTACGTTCTAATCCTCACATTTGGTTATCAAATAAAGTTCATGACCAAAGAACAAAATACCAGCAGTGGAAATGAGCTTCCTTAATAGGGTGGACTTATAGATGGTTGGACTTTGTTGTGAAGCTGCTGCTGCTTCTCCCTGACAATTGAGGTTGACCTTCATGTTATCTGACTTAAAAGTATCTTGGTGTGTGTCAAAAATATGAATAAAAACATATTATCTAAAGTTTTAGGAAAATATTCTGTCTTAATATTGGTCATTTGTGACAAACTTTGAAACTTTGTACAGACAAGTGTAAACTTTGAGGCCTACATAAATGTAGAGATTCAGCCCTTAAATGTATTTAAATACATTCTACATAAATCCTCATATGGGTGACGAATTAATTATTGAGCTGCTCACAATAATCAATCTGTTTTTTAGCAGAACTGCTTTAGTAAAAGTTACAAAGATCCTTTTTTCCAACAGTGTCTGATAACTCAAATGAAAATAAAACCAGTGGGTTTCTTACATTCAGTTAGTATTTTAGTCAACAATTTCAAATTCAGTGTTTGATCATCCTTGAAACCCCACTGCTGCGGCAGCTTTGTGGTTCAGATCTACTTAAATGTGGATGCGCTTGGTGAACACGCTTGACTCCTGTCTTTTAACGAATTCAGGAAAAAAACAACAACTGAAAAGTAAAAGAACCCAGGGGGAGTTTGTTGAGGTGAAACCGTCGATTCAACATATTTTTGACGGAAGGCTCCCTGCATCGGTTCTGCTGGATTTAAAAGCGCCGCTGTCAGCACGGGCCGGCATTAAGAAACACTTTCACACATCACATTCTAATCAAAGCCTGCTCTTTCTAACAACCGTGAAAGCTTTCATGTTAACACGACACTGCGACCAAAGCTTTATTCACACTTTTAAAAGGGACTGACCGGTCAATGAGCATGTGTTGTGTGTGTGTGTTGTACCCCCACTAGACAATACCCCATATCTGTGTCGACACACTCAACCGTTGCGTCTCATCTTACCGGCGATACTTTGTGTGACTCCCCTTGACCGTGCATGAATTGTCTGTGATCTCAACACTACGCTCGCTACAGCTGTGTGTTTATGTGCACGGACCCATGCAAGGCACATGAGATGCGCATATTTTTCCAAGCCGTCTCAGGTTCTCGGCTCAGATGTAACCATTCACTTATCCAGCCAATTAGAGGTTGCCGTTTCATCCTCATGGAAAGCTGTTTGGGGCCTTAATTGGCAAGCAGATTTGCATTACTTTGATTACCGTTTTTTTGTTTTTGAGGGGCTGTGTGCTTATTTTCAAGTTTAAGAGTGTGAGTGATGTTCAACAAAAGAGTTTTTTTGTTTTCCTTTCTTCCTTGAGTGCTATTGGTAGCCATTCTCATAATACTACTCTATTGTTCAAAAAGAGGAGAGAGACTCTTAAATAATGTATGTCTGATTTGTGCCGCTGCACTGTTGGGATATTAAGAACCAGCTTTATGGTAATGCAGTGCAATTACTGTGATATATTAGGAACAAGCCATTGATTTCGAGTGTAGCTTGAATCATTAAAGCAAAGTTTGTTTGGCTTTGTGAGCATCTATATGAATGAGTAAAAATATTAAAATTCTCCTGACTTACAGTGTCTTACAAAAGGACTTAAACAACTGGCATACTTTCACATCTTTTCACATTACAGCCACATCTTTAATGGGGTTTACTGGCACAAGGCAAATCATGACCTTGAAGTGGAATTACACATGGTTTTCGATAGATTTTAGAAAGGAAAACGTCAGAAGATTGAAACAATACTTTGCAGAAACACTTTTGGCTTTGATGACAGCTGGGAGTCTTTTTGGGGGATACAGTATGTACTCATGAATTTTGCAAATCCTGAGACATGATTTTCTACATGTTCTTTGGAAATCAGCTTGAGTTCATAAAGACTGGATGGAGTGAATCTGTGAAAAACATGTTTCAGTTTTTGCTGCAGATTGTCAATTTGATTCAGATCTAGACTTTGACTGGGATACTCAAAAGACTCTGGTCATGTGTTAATTTTGTCGTCCAGTAAGGTTTATGTGTAACATTCACTCAACAGTTTTTCTTCCAGAATTGTCAATCCATCTTTTCATAAACTCTTCCCTATCTCTTTAACATAAAGGTTCTCCCACAGCATGATGCTGGCACCACCATGTTTAACTATGGGGATGTTTTGCTCAGCATGATGTGCTGTTTTAGTTTTGTCCACATATAGCATACTTGTCCATATTTGTATGTCAGCCAAAAAGCTGCTATTTGGACTCATCTGACCAGAGCTTGTTTCCAGTTTACCCTACATAGCTTGTGGCAAACTTTTAAAACAACTCCTTATGGCTTTTTTTGTGCAACACTTCCAAAAAAGAATGCTCGACTAATAGTCATCCTGTCAACATATTCTCTCATCTGGGCTCCTGCAGAGTTGCAATGTTCTCTAACAAAGCCTCAAAGGCCATCAGCCGTATTTATACTGAGAGTAAAGTCACCAAAAAGTTAACATTTCAAGGCATGAACTCTAAATACAAATGCAAATCACACTTTTAAAACTCTCATTTGTAAAATTTGAAAAACCATGTGTCACAACTGCTTTGTGTGGTTCGTCATAAAAACCCAACAAAATACATAGTTTGTGCTGGCAATGTCAAGAAAATGTGAGTAAACTTCAGTGGTGTGAATATTTTCCACAGCACTATGCATGCAGGCGGTGCGTGTGTGATGGCCATGAGAATAAAACGTGTGATTACATAGACACATAGTATGTGTGAGGGTCAGATAGTTCAACTATTTTAATGCTCTTGCTGGAGGGGGTCGGCTTGATCTCATCTCTGATACATCTCTCGCTCTGATTGCTTGTTCACATTTGAACGTCTGTTCACATTTAGGTGGGCATCTTATCAGGTCTATTTCTGATATCACTGGGCAATTGGGACCCAACAAAGATTGAGCAAATACTCATATCCACATGTAAACACTTACACATATATTGGAAGAGGCTTGGGTCAGTGGTGTAATCTGGAGCATTGCTGCAGGCAGTGGCCTGCCCACTCAGATTTATGTAACTTCTTTAACCGGGCAGGTAGAAAGCTATTTCTCTCTCTCTCTTTCTGTCACTCAGACACACATATACGCACGCACGCACAAATGCACACACACGTACCAGGATAGCCTGAAGAGAGTGAGCTGGTTTAACTCTTGAAGAGAAGCTCCTTCTTCTTCTAACCCCAGACGTACATACCTCAGTTCTGTCTTTTTCATTTCATCTCCTCCTTCCATGTACTCCCCTCCATCGGCTTTCCACCCTCGGGCAACACCTAAGAATACATTCTCATTTTGTAGCTTCACATCTTCACTCAATACTCACTGAAGCATTCCCTGTCATCCTGGTCACCTCTTCATCTACCTAACTAAATCTCCCAGCTGTCCCCCCAGCTCTTTCCTCCCCCCGACTCTTAGCCGTGGATGCCAACCAGGAATTTCTTTACTCTTTTCTCCACACATTTTTACCCTCTTTCCCTGCTTCTTTTTCTCTCCTCTATCTTAATCTTGATCTTCTGATTTATCTGTCCTTTATCAACAATTCCAAAACAGATGGTTACATTTAGCCTCCGGCAAAAACATTGGCTTTGGACTGCAGCACTACCGGGGCCACTGTTTTGCATTCACACAAGATATAATGAGCAGATACCCGGCGAGAAATCTGCCCCGATTTGCCACAAGCAAAAATGCATAAACCATACTGCGTGGAGCAGATATTCACACCTTCCGGTTGTTCTTCGGTTGCATGCTTAATTACTACCAAGAAGGGAAAAAAAAAAAAAGAAACAAAGATTAAAGCCATCTGAAAACAGAGGGAGATAAGGGTGGGAGAATGGAAGGGGGTGTTATGTGCCATTTGGAAAGTTTAAAGAAACTATTAAGTGTGGTGCAAAAAAAAAAGTTGGGAAGCATTAAAAGCACAATTTGAAAAGATAGATCCAGATGGAGTGTGATGAAAGGAGATGAAACCACTTAACAGGAACAGTGAGATCAATCAGCAGGAAGACAGACGGAGGAGGACATTATTATGTGTGTGCATGTGTCGGCGTGTTTGTGTGAGTGTGTGGGTGTGTCGGGGGGGAAGTGGCCTTCAGACAATGGGAACACAGGGTTGTAAAGTGATGCTTTTTACTGGGTGATTTGCACACCACTGACCTCAATAACAGACAGCTAGTCATTGTGATAATACTAATTAATAATTATTTCCTTTGAAGGTTTTATTTCACTTCTTTTTTAATTGCTCCATGTAGCTTCTTGTGAAAGGATGATTTTCGAAGTAGCATCTTAAAATCACATCAAGATCAGTCATTGTCTTTCAAAGAACAATCTAAAATAACTGATACATCTTATTAGGCCAATTTTTGTCTTTCGCTACTTATGCCACCCAGAAACATTTTGAAAGTTGCCCACAGATAATACTTGTGTTCTATCATGTAGGCTGTAATTAGATATGATTTGCTTTGTGGTTCCACCCTTCTGAGTGGCACACAAACACCTGTCTCAATAATTGTGAACGCCAATAACCAGCTTGCAAAAACGGAAAGCTGATCTAACGTGATGATGTTTTATAACTGACTCCTCAAATTCAGCAATGAAGTTATTCCATCTCTAAACAAAACTAAGAAAATTAAAACTGATAAAGAAAATTTTATTAATTGCTGCATTTTATAAACACTCCTGGAATATAAGATAACACATGCAGAAAGCAAAAATGAAAGGCTATGTGGTGGTGGAAGAGTTCTGAGGACGTTCACCAGCAGGGAGCACCCTGGATAGATTACCTCAGGGCAACGCAGAGACATACAGGACAAGCAACACTGAGAATAAAGGCAAAATGCAGACACAATAACATGCCTGATTTTGGACTGCAGGAGGAAGCCAAAGTACCTACAGAGAACTCATGCATGCACAGTAACAACATCCAAACTCTATGCCCCAAGGCTTTGGCTTGGATAAAATCCTTCAAGTAAACAGTGCTAAAAACTCCTGTACAGAGCAACAACAGACAAAAAAATCAAACTGTAGACAAGAAAACGTTCTCAAGATAATTGCAGCTCATTGTGTAGCTGTAATTTTCTTGTAGCACTTAATAACAAGAAAAATAGTAGAAAAAGTTTAAATATTGGGTGTCCAAACTAAAGACAATGGTAATATGTTAGAATATTACTCCAGCAGCTGTTGAAAGGTAAGTGCCCTTGAACATGATCCAAAGGACCCTGAAAGCTTATGATATTGCACTGGGGACACAGACCCTGAAGCCAACCACCCAGCAATTGAAACAGTGAGGGGGAGGCCTATCACAAAAGAAATACAAACTATAAAACTATTACACCACTACTGCCTCTTTACTGCTTTATTTTGTTTTTGCCTGTTTATAAGACTGACATGAACAGCTGCAAGTACACCTGGCATTAAAGCAAAGCAGTGTTTTTGTTTTTGACCAACAAATTTCTCTGGCTTCCCTATCCAACTGGATGAGATAGTACCTAACACCCTTTTGTGAAGAAGATGAAGAAGACAGAAGTTCTGCTGCATCACCATCTTGGAAGAAGAAGGGTGGAAGGGGGGAAGTGCTATGCAAAACAACAATCAATCTTATCCCCTCATCAAACAGATACCTGGAATGTTGCTTTGATTATTTCATGAATGAATCTCCTGTAGCAGACATTCAAAGGTGCTTAACTGCTTACTCATACAATGTGCCGCCTATTTATCTTCACCACATGCCAGACTAGCAGCAGAAATGAGCAAACACCTGGTGAAACTGCAAGTCTGCTAAGCTTATTATACAAACTACTTCTCAGTCCAATGTTCCTAAGATTGGTTGGAAATGGCATCATAAAGATGCCATTGTGATGAAGTGCTAAAGGGGGAGTGTCAGAAAGAGTAGGAGCTTCTTAAAGAGACAGAAGCTAATTTCAAGACATCAGATATGGCTATGATGTGAAGTCAAATCTTTCTTAAGTAATTTTTGATAAGTGTAGAATTTTTATAACTGAAGGTAACAGTTACCTAATTCACATAGAAATATGAATATTGTTCAGTTGAACTTAACATCACAAAAATAACTACAATTTGCTGTGAGATTGTTCATTTTTGTTAGCGTAGTGTTTTTGCTGACTAATATAAAAATTTATTAAAATTGCTAAAGTCAGCTAAGATGGATGGTGTATGTCACAATAGTGACAATTTTCACTACTAACAGTTTTTTTAATTCAAAAAAGATATTTTTGTGCTACACGTCAAACAAATCAAACTAATCTGTCATTGATTTCTAAGCTTTACATTATTGTCCATGAACATTCTCTGAAAGCTATAAAAAAAGTAGCTTTTTGAAAAACATGTCTTCATCTAAATAATATTTTAGATATGCAGTAACCTTTATACATTGTCCATTTTCTTTTTTGTGGAGAAATAATTATGCTGGTCGCCACCATTTTGCTAACAAACTGGTTAGCAAAATGCAAAATCCTTCAGGATTTTCTCTTGAAACTTTCTGAACTTAGAATGACAAAAAAAAAACATGAAAATCTGATTTCTGGATTTTGAAATCTGTAGGTCCAATTTTTTATTTGTTGTAAGCAAGAATGAACAGGGTTTAACATCATATTTACCAGTTATACTCCCAATGCCACAACTTGCTGTCCACTTAAGGTAAGGATAAAAATTTATAGACAGATAGCTAACTAAGGTAAATCTTAAACATATTTGAATCAAATAGTTCCGTTACAATGTAGGCTTCGTATAAAAAAAAATACTTTTCCCTGAACTGTCACCCACAACATCTGTTTGCATGACCAACAAATCAGGTCGATTTGATTTGATCTTAGCTGAATTAATACAGCTGGATTTCATACAGTCTGAATTATTCAATTTAGCTAGGTTGATCTAAACTCAGTTCCAATTTAATTCCAGTCAATTTACTTCAGAATAACTCAAAACCACAAAAAGAGTCTTTTGTATCAGTGGGTGAAACCAGTCACAGGGCTTCTAAAGCTGTCTGAAATATGTGCCTTGTCTGAGGAAGAGCACTTTTGTTTTGCAACATCGGGTGAAAATTACTCAACCCTCATACAGCTATTAAGGTAATGCTTGAAGGCAGATGAGTCGTATGCAGAACTGTACAATACAGAGCAGAGTTTTCAAGAAGCAAATAAAAGGAAGCATCTCGGTGAGGGGCTTGCTATGTAGGCCTTTGTATGCACCCAAGACTGCGTCTGCCTGAGTTAAAAAGAGTGTGTTTGTAAAAGCCTTCACGGATGTGAGTGTGATTCCAGGAGAAGGAGTGCACCCGGCCTTGTGAACATGACTCTATCCAGAGGGAAGAAGAGAAAGTGATGTAAGAGATGGAAAACTTTCCTATCAGCTCATGTGCCATCATATTCTTATCAGCCTCCGTTCACCTTCAGTGAAATATGTATACGCATAAAGATCTGGGAGGGTGAGTAATTATAATCACGCGCTATTACAGACTCACAAGAATGCGTTTCAGTGGGCACGTCTGAGTGTGTTAGAATCACAGGGCTGACAGCGTCTGCCTCAGCTTGCCTGGGAGTGCGTACATGTGTGGGAATGACATTCCCACATTCTTACCATTTCACAGAGAAGTTGAAACAAAAGCTGAAGGAGGACTTGTTAGCATGGTAACATTATCAGATGAACAGTCTTCCAGTAACTCACATAAACAGAAGACACAGAAAAGGAACTTCCAATCTAATTCCAGCTCTCCAGGATTTTGGTGGGAAAGGAAATTAGGGAATTTTCTCCTCTAGCCTACTGTCTCTTTTTAACACCTTTCCAACTTCATCATTGTGTATTTGAGGACATTTCTCACCATTCATGGAAAGTTCTCAAAACTAAACTATTCTGAACATTCATCTTTCACTGTTCTGAAGATAAAAACCATGTGGTGAATAGTGAAGACGACGTACATGTCATCTTCAGTTATCTCTTGACATTGTTTTGTTTTCTTTATGTATAAAGTCTGTATTATAAATGAAGATTGCGTATTGACAGCCGCACTATTAAATGTGATTATGTGTTTATGAATGTCCGCAAAGTTGTCAGCAGAAACTCTTTTACTTGTGGTATACAGATGTTCAAAACCACGGAGATTGTTAAAAAAATGAATAAATTGTCAGTGTGGTGTGCTAAAAGCCAGTGAGACAAATTCCATTTTTAGCAAATTAATAATAAATAACAAACATAATAAAATGAACATTTTATGTGATATGAGGCTACAGTAGTAGTTATAAACTTTTGTATTTTCGTAAGATACCACAGACAGGTTTGTCACAGTCTGCTCAGCGAAACAACGTCCAAATTATTTTGGCAAAAGCTGCCATTGATTACTATTTTTGTAGTTGTCCAAACAAGTATGAGACCTAGACAAGCATGTAGCAATGATGTTGTTGAATACATGTAAATTATTACTCCAAAATGAGGGTAACAGTGGATGTGGCTGATTAATACAGCTGGCCACTTCAATCAGCATAACTTTTGCATCGCAACAGTGATGTTGTGAGAAAACACTGAAACCCCTAAGACTCCTGGAAAGTAGTGACACTTAATATTTGCTAATATATTATTGTATCCTATGAATAGAAACATTTTCAGCTTCTTGCTTAAAGATTAGTTTAAGCAAGGGCATCTGTCTGTTAGCCTTCTGCCTTTGTTCCCTTTGTCTACAAATTAATGTGATATGACATGAAGTAAGAAAACTATTAATGCTAATAATCAGTACTGTCCCTTTAATGTCACTGCTGTGGCAAAGTAGCTTTAAATTAATGAGTATGTCTTTTCATTCTGCAACTGTGGTTTGTGGTGCTCTGACTGCATAAAATTATAGGTTTAATGCCAAAAAGTGTGATGATTTTTTTAAAATATGCTTTATTCCTACATTTATCAATTTTGCAAAAAGTCCTCCAAAACATTATGGTCAAATTATAACCCTATCCCTAGCCCCAGGCCATAAAAACCACTTTGGAAACTTAAAGAAGAGTCCAATGTATTGACCCTGCCTCTAAGCTCCAAGGACTGAGCTTAATGAGGCATTCTAAAGATGTGCTGGAGCAAGCCAGATTCATGGTGTCTCCACCTCAAAACCCACAGGAACACAGTGGCAGCAACAACAGGGCACACTAAGGCCCAGAATTTATTACCTTCTAGATCTGAGTTGCACAAACTAAACAGTATACATGGTTAAATGCTGCATCTGAACAGTGCACACTAAAATAAGCGAAGTGGAAGGAAACTAATTAAAATGTAGGTAGACTTGTGTTGAAGGAACCGAATCAATGTTTAATGTTTCTGTTGCAGGTCCATATGGCATTGCTGAAGGAACAAAATTACAAACTTAGTCCTCAGTTTTTGGAATCCAGTGTTTTCAGATCAATTTGGAATGAAGATGCAGATCTGAAAAAGCAAAAACAGTCTTTACTCTTTCATTCTGAGGCTTTCTTTTCAGGAGAAAAGAAAGCACCTTCTTATGCCGTGCATCCAAATCCATATGATCCTGCTCAAGTGGAAAATCAATGTTTACAGGGTAAGCATGTGTTCCACCTCCAGCGCCGGGCGTCTAGCAGACACACACACATCTGTCTCTTTCTCTCTGTATTGTCTGAGCCTTTCTTCAGCTCACATCGTCATGTCTCAAAGTCCTTCTGACTTCATTTTCTGTGGCTCAGGTTCCCTCTCTGATGTCCACTGGTTCACTGTGTCCGTGTCCCCTCCCCGTCGCAGGGTCACTGGATCAGTTTTCAGTCTGGCTCAGTGGCTGATCCCCACTTTGGTTACCTCGTCCTTCTCACCTCCCGTTTACCCCGCACCTCTTCACCTCTTCACACACTTACCCCTTAAGCATATGGCGGGCTGAACGGCCTGAACTTGGAGATCTGGTATCATCATGACCAGGGTTACGGGTCGGTAACGGCACAGTCCGTCAGCTTGTTTGTTTCAAGGTAACGATGGCCTAGGCGTTTGGCTCCTGTGAGTCAAACGCAGGGCATGCATTATCTAAAGAGTTATTTGTGTGGCTGCATGAGTGCGTCGATGGGCTGAGTGTCAGCCGGTGACAGACGCTCATCATATTTAATCCTGAGGGGATTTTGTGGAAATGAAAAGCTGCTTTTCAATTTTATAATCCCGTAGACCTAATCTCTGCAGCCACGTTCCCCCCGTACAGTCCAATTAGTCTAACACGTCTGTCCGGATGAGTCCTATTCACCGCAAATCTCATTCTCCAAGCCAACTGCGTCCAACGCCGACCTTCACGAAATGTTGCAGAAGCATGCAATGCACCAAAAAAGCTGCTCTGTCAACTCACCTGTTTTCACTGCAGTCTTGGGCTTGTTAGGGAGAGCGGGGGCATTGATTAGACTTGGACTCAATTAGTTTGAGTGTGCGTGTGGAAGTGGGTGTGTGTCTAGTTCGATTCAGCCTTTGTGGCACCTCGATCTAACCCACCCCTTCACACGCCCGCTGGGTCCAGAGAGAGAGAGACGGGAGGGAAAGTGCATACTACAGTAAAAGAAGTGGCACTAGTGAAATCGCTGAGTTGATACATTCAGAGGTCAATGTGGCGCAGGGAAGACGCAATGTGAGGAGTGGCGAGGGGGTCTGGATATATGATCTGACATATGGTAAAGAAAGTGAGAAACTGACAGAGAGGACCGAAAGGTCAGGGTCAAAGAGACATGGAAAGTCATGGAAAGGGCAAAGAGCTCAGTATGAATATGATGCTGTCAACCAAAACACAAATCATTACTTAAATATTCAACAGCTCTTGCTGTAGTTGACTGATGGGGGAGCCATAAGGAGAATATTGAAGTTGTGCATGCATTACGTATGTGCAATACGGAGAAGCAGGCAATTTTTTCCTATATTGACTGCAGTGACATGTGACTGCCATGATCATTAACATGCCCTGATGCCAATGGGTATCCTGATGACCCACATCTCAGCAGTCCACTCTCACTGTCTGGCTCCTGCCCAAATACAGACCTCTCTCACTTCCTCTGTCTCTGTTTCTCTTCCTCTTCCCACTTGGATGCAAAAGTGCTCTAACCTTCCTCTGTATGCTTTCAACATTAGAGCAACCAGACTATACTGTTAATGACACTGGAATCTTTTTAGACTAAAAGCTGGGAATAGATGTAGTTTTGATGTCAATTTACAAAAAAAAAAAGAATCTTTATTAAGGTGAAAAACTATCTACACGGCAGCAATGGGGGCATTAATTATCAACTATGAGGTACTTTTAGAAAAGGTTGGCTCTGACTTACAGGTTTTTTAAATTATTGAGCCAATTTAGGAGTTTGGACCTACTTAGAAAAGCTGCATACATAACATTTTTGCTTATGTAGGAACATTTTTCCTTAGTTTGCAAGTTTCAGGTTAAAGTAAAGCACATTTCCACATAAGTATACAGTACTTCAAAAACCATCTTACAGTGCCTTGTAAAAGTTTGAAAAAATAGAAAAAAGAAAATAAAAATGTGTAACACAAAAGATTATTTTTTAAAGTAGGGCATAAGTTGATACTAATGAACCTTCCTTTATTAAAAAAGTTCTGTTTTTTAGGTTAACAATTTCAAATAAAGGATACTTTCATTAAATGTGAACTGATTTGCACAAAATAACACAAAGTTAAATATATATATATATATATATATATGTATATGGAGAGGTATCATATGTGTTTTCACAAGAATAAAAAGATCAAAATAAGAAGAGCTGAAGGTGTGAAGTGGTTGAGTTGACATTGAATGAACCACATTTATTAAACAGTAGGAGTCTTGGTGTGCTCAGTCTACCATTCCACCCACTTCCCTTGTTCATTTTCAGATTTATTTATTCCCATTGATATGAATCTCCCTCCTCCCTCCTGCTCTCTCTCTTCAGTGAACAGCTAAGATTTGAAAACATAACCAATGCCATTAGGCAAGATATCTTGTCATCTCATTGCCTCTCTGATGCAATCTTGCATTTTTTCCATGACGCTGTTTTCATGACTTGCCTTTTTCCCATTTTTCTTCTTTTTCCGTTACCATTTCAAGTAACCTAGTTCATCTCCTGATGTGCTGACTTCAGATGAAGACATTTTAATGCTTCCAACGACCCAGTAAAGTAGCTTTGAAACTTCCTCTAACTCGTTTTCCCCGATCCATACTCCTCTCACCCCCTCCAAAACGTCTATAAATCTCTCCCACTCCTCATCTGACACCAACCCAATTTCTGTTGGCATCCCAATTCTTTCAATTGGCACATATGTATGCCACCTATTACTCCCTGGGTCTTTACCCACACTCATTTATATATAAATGCATATGAGTTTTTAAAATAAGCAATCCCTCAAGCTCTGAGATAGGAACCCAGAAGCCTGCAAGTGTCTCTAAAGTGTACGAATTAACCAATTCTGAAATGTAG
This sequence comes from Alfaro cultratus, assembly GCA_903066825.1. Taxonomy (NCBI): domain Eukaryota; kingdom Metazoa; phylum Chordata; class Actinopteri; order Cyprinodontiformes; family Poeciliidae; genus Alfaro; species Alfaro cultratus. The sequence goes on along the minus strand of CAEFZX010028237.1, from coordinate 34,642 downwards.
GTGAGCAAGGTCACGCTTCAGTGCACAAGCTCTTTAACACACATGCATTGAGCTGTGGCTGAAACCCCTGACTTGTGACGATTCGAGTGGTAGAAGGGGAGAAACGGGGGGGCACCCTCACTTCACCGAGGGTAGTTAATTACCCCATGTGATCAATAATTCATTACACTGTCAGTTTGTGTGTCTGCGTGCCTCTCTATGTGTGCTGGCATGTTTTGAGAGCACGTAAAGCATGAGTGCCAAAACTCCCCCAGTAAGCAGTTTCTTTCCCAGGGAATGGCAGATTAAGAGGATTGACTCCGTAATGGATTAACCTCCGGAGTTTTGTGTGCGTATGCATATGTGCGTGCACAGGCCGGCCCCGCATGTGTGCGCGGTATGTTTGAGCAGGATCAGAGTACCCCCTGTATGAATTGATTAGCCTAAGAAGCTCTTCTCCTTCCCTTTTAATGACCACATCAGCATTCCCCCCCCATGCCCGCCAAAGCACAAGCTGGATAAACGTAGAGCTGTCTGTCAAGGAAATGAGACACCGCCCCTTTAAGTAGGGTTAGCTGTCGCTCAAATATCACTCTTGTGAAGACTCCCCATGGACAAGACAAACCCCCGCTGTGTCGGTATGTCTTCAGTGATAGATGGTTCCTGTGTCTGTGTGCTATTGCGTGTGGGCTGACTGACCGTCTCTGTGCACCGTTTATTTGTCAGCTTTTAACTGCAGTCTCCTGTGGCTTCCACCAAAGTCACTGCATCCATTATCTATGCAACTGATATTCTTTATGGAGCAACAGCTTGAAAAGGGACACAGAATCACAGAATGGCCAATTACTCTGTTGGGATAAGGTGCTTTCCTCCTCCTTTGAATGTCTTTGCTCTAACTTAGCTCATCAGGGGTTCATTTTAACAGTCTCACATATGAATGCACAGAACTGTGCACGGACGCAGAAGTCCACATTCACATATCCCTGGGCTACACTGACTCATGTGCCCTGCAGTGGATCTTACAAAAAAAACGGGGCTAATGTTTGACACAGAACACACACAAACTCTGACAGCAGAAAATCACTCAAAAGCCGAGGATGGTGACACCAACACATGCGGACACACACTCTTTCTGACAGCTATTTTGTGGAGATAAAATGGTTTGTAGACATTAGTGATGGGGTGTGCAGGACGAGTGTCAGCAGACGTGGGAGTGAGAGTAGATGAAGCCATGATGGAAGCTGCAGAGTGGGTAAAGAGTCAGAAAGAGAGCCTGCTGAGATTTTTAGGAGAGATGATATTACCTTGAAAAATAATTTATGCCCCCTGAACTTTTTCAGTTTTTGTGCAACTACCAAACTTCAATAGATTTTGGTTATCTTTTGACGGAACAACACAGAGTAGTACATAATTGTAAAATGATAAAAACTTCTAAAAAAACAAAGATTGAGTACTTTCTTTCTGTTATCTGTTAATCTGATACCTCTATCAAATAAAATATAGTGCCCAGCTGTGTGTGTGACTTCTTTTCAGTTTAAATCCAGCTGTTCTGTAAAGGCCTCGGATGTTTGCTGGAAGGTTTTCTTGAACAGTCTCACAACTTCCAAAAAGCACAGCAGAAGTGTCAGGGATAAAGTTGTAGAGTAGTTTTTCAGCAGCACAGTAGGATAAATGGTAAGAGTCTGAGTTACAGGACAAACTCCTAACAATGTCACCACCATCACTCCAGAGCACCTCACTAGATCTTCTTACAGATATCTGTTTAATCTATAATTCAAAAACAAAAAGTATTGCACAAAGGCAGTCCTTTGACTGTGAGATAAATTCTATTTATTGTTACATTTTGATTTTGCTCCAAAATGAATATATTAACAGATTAATTATCATAAAATTATAATATTAAAAAATATTGTTTTCAATTATTAGTTACATTATATTCTGTTCTGGAGGTACGGTATTACATTTTTCCTTACCAAGCAGCTTTAGGCCAACATAGGTGTAAATTCATCTTGAACAAAAAAAACCCACACACACACGATAAAACATAGTGGTGGCAGGATCATGCTATGGGAATGCTTTTTATTACTAGGGCCAGAACAAGACCTGGCTGTTCACCTAAAATAATAGGCTGGTCAAGGAAAGCAATATTTAGAACAGAAGTCTAAGAGCGGTAATTTTTTTGGCTTACGTCCAAAACACTGTGTCATGGAAAACTAATACTGGAAATCATGCAATACACATGTACATAGCTGTGGTTAAAAGCTCTGGATCACACCTTTACATTTAAACTTAGCTTCCTTGTTCCTGCTGGGGACATGAAGCTGAATATAAAAGTATACCACACTTTTTATAACTTTATATGTAAGAAAATATAGAGAATAATTGTTCCAGTTCACAATCATGAACTACGTACTTTGTGTTAATGTATGGAATAAATTTCAATGATAAACATTATAATATGTGGTTGTAATGTACTCAACTGTAAAAAAAAAAATTTTTTAGGGCACTGCAAATTGAGGAAAGAGACTCAAAGTGCTATTGGGAATCCACATCATCCCACTCCAGAGGTCCTACCTGTTTGCTGTACTTGTTTGAAGCCTGGCAGCTGTAATCTGAACACTGGTCCGAACCCAGGGACATGGCATCTGCATTGCCACTTCCTCCGGTACTGCTGCTACTGGAGCCAGCACTCCCCACACAGCCACCGCTGCCCACAAAGGTATTGGAGGGGGGCAGCTCCTGGACCGCCTGGTGCTTCTTTCCCTCTGCTGGGGGTGAGTGAGGCTGGAGATTCACTGCAGGGAGAGGTGAGCTGGATTTGTAGTGTCGAGCCAGATCGGGGCTTGACTGGTGTCTTCTCCCACCGGCCATTCGTGGGCTGCCAGGGTCACCATCCACAGCACAGTAGCGGGCTGCAAGGCGCTCACTAGCACTGCTCAGTTCCTCCTCATCATCATCGTTGACGTGACGACGCAGGCCGTTGACTGTGACGATGCCACTGTATAGAGATCTGTCCGATTTCCCTCCACCTCCAGCTGTGCCTCCACCGCCTCCGCCACGTTTATCGCGCCGCGGTTTGCGACCACGGTCAGATCCACTGCCTCGGCTGGCTTGTGGTTGAGCCCCCGTCGGACTGAAGAAGTCTTCCTCTGGCTCCTTCTTTCCGGCCTCGTAGCCATTCTTGCCCTGTGCGCCACACTGCCTGGCTGTGACCACAAGAAGAATCACCAAGATAACTGCTGCTGCTCCCGCTAGGACGCCAATGGCAACGCTGAGGCGCTGTTTTCCCAACGCACGTTCACTGTCTGGGTCCCCGGCAATGTCTAAAGACAGTGGGGCCATCAGGCTACGGGCAACCTTGGAACGGAAAGAAAAATAAGATAAACAAGATTAAACAAACTGCATATTAAATAAAAGCAAAAGAAAAGAAAATCCCAGAATATCATTTTGAAGAAATGGCACAGTTGGTGTGAGCCACAGAGATACATCAAACAGCATCTTCATCGTAATTAAACTTATCATTCTGTTTAGTGTGGGAGCTTCTCAGTTATTCCCAGAAACATAGAGTGTCACTAAATATGTAATTGCTCTTGCCTTCGAATTGCAGCATTTCAGGTTGCTCCTGTAATTCTGCAAATTTATCATATCACATCTACAGCAAGTATGAGGAATGTATTGGATTAGACCGCATTAAATCATATTTGAAAAAATCAGCGGAAACTTTAGATCCTGAGGTCAGGAGAGGCGAGAGAAGCTAAATAAGCAAAAACAGTCAATAAATGTGAAAATGAAGGCAAGAGGCAGACTATGACTTCATCCTGAGGCTCAAACACATCTACTGTCTCATCAATAAACAATATCCCTTTTGTAAGCAATAGTGTAGGCGTGGATTGGTTAAGGATTTGTTTTCACAATTTTTGCATCGAGGATTCAATGGATGGAGTAAAAGGAGGATGTTTAAAACATGTAATGCTCTATATAATAATTTTTAAGCTCTTTTTTCTTTGGGCCTTCTCAGGGCCTTCAGTTTGCTTTGTGAGCTAACAGCTTTTTTGTTGTAAATCCATTTTAATATCTATAACAATAACATATTCAGTGTTTTTGTTTGAGATAGTATATACACACATAGACACACACACTCACACTTCTGATTGGGACATTGTAGTGATTCCATTCATTTCAGTAACTTAAATGTGTTGGACTTGTCTAACTTATCAACCATTATCAGAATATATTCTACTGTGAAAAGTCTTTTCTCCTGTTTTTGCTTTTTTCTCTAACTAAAATGATCATTTTTTTTTTTTTAAATATCAAAGAAAGATAAGCTGGGTAAACACAAAAATCTGTTTTTAAGCATTTCTTTAATTTCTCATAGGAAAAAAAGAAAGTTATCCAAAACTAACCTGGTTCAATTCACCCATCTTAATTCTGCACCCAACCAGAAAATCCCAAACAACATGTAGACATCTGTTTGTGACCATAAGCTTTAGCATATTTGGGCTATGCCATAAAATACACAAACATGTCAATTAATGAAAAGGTAAAATACAAATAATCATAAAAATATTAATTAAATTACTACACAAATGAATAAAATTGTGATAATCTTAAACAAGTCATTCATGATTCTAAACTCTCCAACGTAGCCAAAGCAAAAACAATTCTACTAAGAAGAGTGGGTCAACGTTTCTGCACAAGCAATGTAAGCAACGCATTGAAAGTTTTCACAAATGCTTTATGGCAGTTGACATTACCATTGGTGGCACGATTAGTTATGATATTTATGGGTCTTTAACTTTTTGACAGATGACCAAATTGGTTTATATAGCGTTTTTTCTCTTAAATAATTTAAATAAATTTAAATAATTTGAAAAGTGCTTTTGTTTTTGCTTCCATCATCTTTTTGAGATCAAACTTACTCTGAAGTTTTGACATCTTAAAGCAGGTGTGCCCAAGTCCAGCCCTCGAGAGCTCCTATCTCCCAACATTTAGATGCATCTCTGCTCCAACACATCAGAATCAAATGGCTTGATTTCCTCATCACCATGTCATTCAGTTCTGCAGAGGCCTGGTAACAAGCTATTCATTTGATTTCACTGTGTTGGAAAAAGAATGCACCTGTGAGTTGCAGGATAGGAGCTTTTGTGGGCTGCCAGACTGGACTTGGGCACCCCAGCTTTAAAAGTAAGAAAAAAGAGAAAAACAGAAGAAAGATGAAAGGAGGCTAATACATTGTCAAGAGAAGTAACTGCTCCTTTTCTAGGCCTCAACTCAGGTCACACACCAGTATTAACAAATAAGCCACACCCCTAAAAGGACATTTGAGTCAGCACCAGAAAAGACCTATTGGTCCTTGGGTTTGTTAGAGGAAGTTCAAGGTGAATATCTTTTTTTTTGTTTGTTTGTTTTATTTCCAACTCTATAAGGTATGTAAAATGCTTTAAAAGAAAAACCAACTTAAAAGGCATAAAAAACAACAACAACAACAACAAAAAAATAAATCAAAAACCAAACAGGACAGAGAAAAGAACGTAAAAGGCTGCTAAAATAACAAAGACTGCTAGTGGGGTAAAAGGACATAAAAATACAAATAAGACCATATGGGTCTTATTTGGGGACCAGGGTGTACAGAAAATGGATGAATGGATGGATGGATGAATGGATGGATGGATGGACGGATGAATGGATGGATGGGTCAATGTGTGCTAAAAGTAAATTAAAAATATGTAGTCAAAAGAAATTTTAATTGCTCCAGAGTTTGTGGGTTATACTAAAAGAAAAATGCACTCATTACATGGTATTATGAGTTCTTGATAAAAATATATTCGGAATATTAAGAACATTGTGGAAATCATTATGCAGATACAAACACAAAAACACAAACTTTAATATTGAAGTCCATTCATGTAAGCAACACTATTTTTAAATCCAGAACATAACCAAACTCCACTCCTGCAGAAAATAACAGACCATATCTTTTGGCTTAACCTAATTCAGACTTTAGCCTTAACCCTAAAAATGATGGTAAACTAAATTAGAACAGTTCTTAAAACACTATGGTTTTAAGAAGATAGGCCAATGAAAATGTTCTTAAGTCAAAAGTAAAAGAATATGCACACAAAGACAAGCTTGTACATTTGTAGAAGGATCATTAAAACAATGTTGGTTATGCTGAAATACAAACACACTCATTAAACATTATTGTGTGCTTCTCAACAGGAGAAATCAAGGCTGTAGAGTTTTATTTCAGAAGATAACCTGTGAAAACTTTGTTCATAGGAGTCATTCTTTATACCCGAACACTAACTCAGACAGTGATGCCTGTGCATGGTGTATATAAATTCGCACCAAGTGTAAGTTGTCCGTTAGCGTGACGACTCATTCCGCAGCCTGCACCTTGTCTGGGAGCTCAAACGACAAAGTCTTTGGCCCGGATAGGTGAGGAATGACAGACTCTTATAATCCCTGCTGCAAATAAGACTGGTGGTAATAAGGCTTTCAGGAATGTACAGGAGAGTGACTGAGGCATCGTGCTTTGAAGTGGCCAAGTAAAATAACTTCTGCACAAGCTGCAGTATTAGTAATACAGCAGAGAATTTGCTTATATGACTGCGCTGTGGAACTGGCTTATTAGATTATCTGAGACAAACATACAGGAGCTACATTATTGCCCTCTCTTTCTCTTGTTCTCCCCCCCGAGCTAAGAGTGGCACTGTGTTACGTTCATTGTTTCAACCCCATCCATCTCTGAGTTAAGTTAAATTGTTAGTGAGTTGTGTTTGTTTTAGTCCATTGTTCTGCTTCCACTGCAGAGGTGCTTCTCTGCCAAGCTCTGCTCCTCCCAACACAACCCCTCTGCTCCTCTTGGTGCCTGCAGTATTCCTATCCATTCTCATTCTGCTGGCTATGCGTCACTTTTTTTCCGCACACAAACTTTGTGATGCTTCAGAACAAGTTGAGTGTGCAGACATACATAAGGCATAAACAGTATTGGAGGGTACATGTGTGTGAGTAAACTCCTGCATGTGTGACAGTGTGCAAAAAATATAGCCCATCATCAACTGCCAAGTTCAGACAATTTCTATTTGTCTATAGGTAAAGTCTTGGAACCATGTTTCCAGGGCTTCTGATGCATTCTGAAATCCCAGTGGATTCTTTGATTCTGCTGTGTGTGCTTTCTTGTCGCTGGACTTAGCATGACTGTCTCTCTGCTCCACTCTCCAAGGGCTAGGCTATTGATATGTTACCACAGATGGTGGAAATATGACTGATGAAGTACTGCTCTCTCTTTCAAACAACTGCTCTTTGTTGTATGAAAGTAACATAGGAGGAGTTAATCAAACACATGGGAAAAAAAAGCTTAAGACAGAGACTCTAATCCAAGAACAAATACACAGATTTTCTATGTCAAAATTCTATATGTTTGAAGACTCCGAATTCCAGAGTTCCTCGTTGATTTTTGCCAATATTTGTATGAAGGATAAATACAAAAGTTCACAATGAATATACCTCATATTTCCTCAAAGAGGGCATGGTTTTGAGGGACAGACAGACAGACAGACAGACAGACAGACAGACAGATAGATAGATGAGTGCAAAATCCAATGAGTAGATTTAGAAAATGAAGCAGGAAACAAAAAGTGGAGATACAGATACGTTCCCTACTCTGTTTTCTCTACCATGCTTATCCAGACATGTAAACTTGTAAATGAAATTTCAGATTTTCCAAATTGCACAGGATCCCTGAATACAAATAGAAAAGCACCAATCATCTTGTCCATGCAGCCCGGCTCTGATATGCAGAGTTCCTCAAAGGTATTCAAATGACAACAATGACACACAAGGTCCAGAATGTCAATTTCCACTTTCTCGAGCTCAAAGCCTGCAGCATAATATTACAGATAATTACCAAACATGTGGTTTGCCCAGTACGGTTAGATAGAAAAGAGCAGAGTAATTTTCTGCTGCCGTGGTGCAGCGGTAGCAGCCGTTTTCGTTCCCTAATTGCATCTGGCATCCGTCCACCACCCAGTTTGACTTCATTATGAGATGGAGGTATTCTGTCTTAAATGACTTCTACTCAATTACGCCACAAAGTTCCTCCCCACAATCAAACTAAACTGTGCATGTTGTACTCAATGGCGGCTTTCAGACCAGCTTAGCCATATTACACCCTATTGTTTGATTTAATAGCCGCAGCCATTTAGGCACGCTGCAGATAATTCTACCTCTTACTAAGTATTCTCTTCTAATCCTCACATCCTTGATTTTTCTTTTTTCTACTTTTCAGTGTCACACGCATGAGGTGCTCTTCCTAATAACCAGTGATGAAATGTTACAACTGCTATCCGTACTAACTTGCTTCTCTTTCTTTGAAAAAATCTGAAAGGCTTTCACTGAAAGACTCTTAAGTGAAACGTAGCCTCATTCAAAATAAGGATCATGGTTTCTCATAAATCCCAGAAACCAGTTTTAGCTGTTTTGCTTTGTGACAGTCAACAAACTCTACAAGGTGTAAGAAGCAATCAGATTTTTACTGAACGAGTGAGTTCCTGGAGATTGTAATCCTTGCTGCCTTTAGGAGAACCTCTGGGCATAAAATAAGGCAACCAGCAACTTCAAACATGTGTTCACATTCCATGCTACAAACATTTTAATTGACTTTGACAAAAATGCTTTTGAACTGTACAGTAATGGTCATTTGTGTGGGCCAAACAAAGGGAAATAAACCTCTATTTCTTGTGCGCTCATAAAGGGGCAGTATGATGTATTTTCAAGCATAGTCCCATTTTACAGCACAATCAAGTAACTAAGTTACCTTTAATTTAAAAAAAATACTGTATATATAAAATATTACTTACAAGAAATTTTACTTTGTAATTCAAAGCCTTGAAATTGTCTTTTTAAGAAACTCCTATTCCGACTCTCTGCCTTCAAGAAGTCATCACAGAATCGTTCCTCTATCAACACTTTAGCAATGTTTTTACCAAGAAGAAGAAGCTCAGAATGAACTCAGCAGATGTTCAGATCCACCAGGTATTTGCAAGTTGTTGCTGGATAGTCTGAAGGAACTGAGTGAGGAAGATGCAGGGGCAGGGTGCACTGTGATGCAGAGGCTTGGAAGATTGGAAACTGCAGCTCTCGGGAGGAGCTTTGTCGAAGGTGTTGCTCGCTTCCACTAAGTGTTTTGCGCAGCTTTATGGGTGCCACAGAAGATCAAAGGATTTCTCAAATATGCATAAAAAAAAAAAATCAACACTAGGTATTGTTTTTGATGGGAATAATATTGTAACATAACGTGAAGCTCAACAAGAGGATTTTACATAATACTACCTCTTTAAATAAAATGACTCTTTGACTGGATTTCCCAAACTAATGAGAGCTTTGTCTAGTGTCTTTGTCTTGTGGCAAACTACCTATGGGACTTTGATGCCTTTCTTTCAGCAACTGTGTTATTGTTGTCACTCTTCTATTAAGGTCAGATTTGTTGAGTGCAGAACTAATAACTGCTCTGGCACAAGTCCTTCAGTAACCAAAGGCTTCTTCTCTCAGAAAAATTATCTCCTCCAGTTGCAGTGGAAAGCCATGTTCTGGAAGGGTAGCACCTGTGCAACACCTTTTCTACATTAAGCTGATAGATTGAACGATCCTCTACAAAAATAATCAAAGATTGGAATGCTGCTTAATAACCGAACCCTGCATTATAAACCTCCACAACTTTATCCCAGCCTGCTGTGTTTTGTGGTTGTGCTCTTTTGTGGTCGTGCTCTCTACAAACCTCTAAGCCTAACTAAGTATTACTTTACTTCCTCTTCATTTATGTTCTATTTGTGGTGACCACAAAAACCTTCATTGCCCCCCACAAACCAGGAGGTTTGTGGGGGGCAAGAGGGAACATTGAAATACACCTTCCTCATAAATGTCTCCAAGCTACTACAGAGTTAAAGTCAGGTTTTTGCCTGCACAGACCTGACAAATGAAGACCTTGTATACTTGTAGGAAATACGAGAAAAATGTGTTAAAAACCGAGTCTTAAGTGCGACTCAAAACCACAAGTTTTTTGTTTCAGAACAAACAAAGGAACTACAAGGCCATTGAGACAATTTAATTATAAGTAAATACAAATTACCTGTTTTTCACACCAGAGATTAAGCTTTAGTAATTATAACCTGCCAGCATTTATAGCTTAATTGAACATTTTTAAGCCATAATTGGAGGCAGATTCAATTAATGCGAGAGCGAAGCAGAAGGAAAGATTTAAACCAGCAAGGCATAGGCTGAATTGGAACACATAATGTTCTAGTTATTTCTAGTATCTCAGTAATGTCTCTGAGTCTTGTCAATTACCTCTGCAGATGGGGTGGCTCTTTCAATTCAGTTCTAGTTTTATGTTAAAGTCTTCTGTTCAAGGAGACCACATAGACTCATGCAGTAATGATGGCAAATACTTTTAGAGATCCCTTTTCCATTTTAGCAAAAATTTGTTTTGCTAAACAAATACTGACCCTGCTGTGCTCAGAACTGAATCTAACAGGCTACTGACCTCAAAACCTAATCAATAAGAAGGAATATAGTGAAGAGAAACTTCTTTAGCTTGAACTGCTATTCAAATGTTGAAAGATACTTCAGCATGCTCTATTACAAGTCCAAAACTGGGACAAACTCATCTTCCTCCCTCTTGCTTCTCCTAAAGACTTAACCCTAATGCTCTCTCACGCTCTCTCTTGCTCTGACACATGCATATACACACAACCACACCTAAAGAGCTCAGCTCTGAGCTCAATGTACCATAAAAAAGAACCACTTCAGTCATAACAGTTATTTGAACCACACAGCCATTACAATAATACATACCGGACAAAGAACAAGCTCCAGGATCAGTCTAAACTACAAAGCAGATTGCCAGTAGAAACAGTGTTTTCAATCTTGAACAAATATACAAAGAATTATGTGTACAGTTTTTGTTGAAAACTACAACACTGTGAAGGCTACAAGATGTAACGTTACCATGTAAATAATGATACCAAATAAATAATTTGCACCCTTCAGCAGTATACAAATAGATATGACAGAGAAACCTCCAATTATTCCTGAATATTACAAGTTGTTTAAAGCTTTTATGTATGGGTAAGTATTTAGAAATCTGTTTGCAATAACATATATTGAAGCATAAAAGTTACCTGTGAATCCACTAGGGTGGCATTCGCCAAGCTCTCATTGATGAAGACGTGAACCAGTGCAGTGGCACAAAGCGAAGGGATGCCACTGTCGTTGACTCGTACAACCAGTCGATGAAGACCTCTGTGGCGCCGCTCCAGAGGCTCTGCTAGAGTGATAACTCCATTGGTGTGGCCAATCTCAAATAGTCTGAATGGATTTCCCCCCACTAATGCATAGCGAAGGTCAGCGTTTGGTCCAGTGTCTGAATCTATGGCCGTTACAGTCCTGACAATGGTGCGAGCACTGCTGGCAGGTGGTAGGAGGGTGTAGGACTCATTGGCGGGAGACGTAATCGAAGGTGCATTGTCATTTTCATCTGTCACAAAAAGCGAGACTGTGGCAGTGGCAGTTTTCCGGGGTTCCCCTCCATCCACAGCCCGAACACGGAAGGTGTATGTGGAAAGCTTTTCACGATCAAAGGATGCAGCAGAAAAGATTGTTCCGGTGTTGTTCTCAATGGAGAATAACTCTTCTCGCTCATTCCTGCTATCTTCTCCCTCCACCTTGTCTCCCATCGACTTTCCATCTGCCCCGTCTACCTCTATGAACAGGCTGAGCTCTGCGTTCTCACCTTCGTCTGCATCGGTCACTGTAACCATGCCGACTGGACTGTTGGCGAGCAGGTTCTCCTTTACATAGAACGTGAAGATTTCTTGAACAAACTTTGGTGCGTTGTCATTACGATCAGTTACTTGTACAACAACGGTTGAAGAGCCTTGCAGAGAGGGCGTTCCTTTGTCCTTTGCAATTACTCGCAACTCATACCTCTCTCTTTGCTCACGGTCAAGAATCCCTGTAGCTCGGATATCTCCATTATCTGCATCTATGTAAAAAGGTCCGTTAGAAGCAGGATCCAAGGAATATGCAATTTCAGCATTTTTGCCACTGTCTGCATCTGTGGCTACTACAGTGACCACCCTTTCACCAGGTCCATTGTTCTCGGCAAAGTGGACTTCCACATTGCTCTGGGCAAAGATTGGAGCATGATCATTGATGTCTACCACCCGCACCATCAAGGAACTGTTACTGGATAGACTGGGGCTGCCAGAATCTACTGCCACAATGGTTACACTGTACTCTTTTGTGGCCTCGTAGTCCAGCAAGGCTGAAGTATGTAAGAAATATTTTTTCTTGTTTCTGTGGAGACAGATGAAAGAAAAGATATCATCAGTACAGAAGCTGCTTTAAATGGAAACAATATCTGTTTTGTTCCTTAATGTGGTCAAGGTCATTGCAATGCCTTTCATCATTTGGTTGTTCTTTTGATGCTTAGTGTTTTCTTACGGTGTATGATACATCATAAAATAGAGAAATATTTGCTAAGTTTGATTTCATTAAACTCAGGGTCATTATGTATTCAGACATGTCAAACTAATTTAAAAAACGCCTTCTGATATGCTTCTGATAAAGCAGATTTCTAACTGCTAGGATTTTGTAATAATGTTTTGAATGGAGTTTTTGCTTGCTAATTGTCTACAAATCTTAATAAATTAAGAAAGCACAGTTAATTATTTCACTTAATCAAAAAATATTAATTTGAGCAAATTATTTAATAATTTGTTTTGCTTTAGCATACAATCATTTCAAAGACTGTGAATGATTGCTGCAATCTCCTGAGACATTCTTAGTAAAAAAAAAAAAAAATCTGTGAAGGAAAACCCCAGGATTGAAAATCACAAGTCTCATTGTACAGGTCTTACAGTGTTTGAGGGCAGTTAATAACCCAAAAGGGGCCGTGACTTCTCACCCTCACGCCTTTAGGCAATGTTCTCACAAATGACTGAGCTTTGACATTTGGAGTCTGTGAAGCAAAAGTGACATTAAAAAATGTAAATCCCTTCACCTCCATAGATATTTCTAACCAAAGTTTACAGACTGGATGACAGCTTAACCACTCTGCAGCATTAGCAGATGAGTGACATTGCTGTAATTCCCATACAGTTCTTGAGGCACCTCTCTTTAAAGAACAGAGGGCAGGGTGCAAAGGTGTAAAAATATTATAATATCCTGTTTAAAACATTTGCTGGCAACTCCAATATGGTAGTTAATGGTACTTCAACAATTATAATAAGTGTAATCTCTCATTTTTCATTAAGGTTTCTACATCCTTAATTTTAAACCAATCATTTTGAACTTTTATGAAGCTTCATATTTTTCAACAGGTATACATTTTCAGACACATGTACTTTGAGGTATCTGAGCATCTTCCTAGAAGATTTAATATCAGTTGCGGACTTATTGATTATTGAGTGAAGGAATTAATAACTGAAACCCAGTGTGGGTTTTATAAATCTGTTTGCAACTATTCAACATACACAGATCAGCCATAGCCTCTGCCAAACGTTAAAGCATTACTGTATTGTGGCACCTGTAAGTGGTTGGGATAGATTAGGCCACGGGTGAGCTTTGTGTTCTCAAAGTAGATGTATTAGAAGCAGGAAAAATGAACAAATGTAAGGATTTTTGCAAGCTTGACTAGAGCAAAATTGTGATCGCTAGAAAACTGCATCAGCAACTTGCTCTGCATTGTACAATGTTGTGAACCAGCAAAAGGCTCATAAATGAATATTGGCCGATCAAGCACACAAGTTACTGTAGCTCAAATAGCTAAATAAAGCAATGTAGGTACTGCAACAAAAGAGTCACAATATAAAGAGCATCACAATTTGTTTGGTCGGGGTGTCCGTTATGGACATAATGTTATGCTTGATTGATCCAGAGTGTTACTTTCAAGGGTTACCTTTAGTTTGGCTTACCTGTCAAAGGCTTCATCTGCAGGTGGGGGTGGGAGTAGTGTCTCGCCTGCAGGTTTCAGAGTGAATGGGACATCTCCTACCACAGTGCAGGTCACTGCCCCATTCTCTCCCTGGTCTCGATCTGACACCTGAACCAGAGCGACAGGTGTGTCCACCAGAACGTTCTCTGGCACCAGCGCAGCCCCATCCCGTACAAGGATCCGTCCGATCTTTCTGATCTCCACAACTGGAACATTGTCATTTTCATCCCGAACGGCCAAAACTACAGTGGTGCGATCGGTCCGTGGAGGCTGACCCCGGTCCCTGGCCATCACTGTGAACTTCAGCTGGGCCACCTCTTCCCTGTCAATCCTGTGAAGAACGCTCAACCAACCAGTTGCCTCATCCAGCCGCAGGAGTCGCCTGACATTTTCCGTAGCAGCTCCAAAGACGTACTCCACCTGCCCATTTACTCCAATGTCCCGGTCAGAGGCTCTGACCTGGAGAACAGGTGTGCCTGGAGGAGCATTTTCAGTCATCTCAGCTTCATAGGTGGACCTCTCAAATTGTGGACTGTTATCATTCACATCAGTTATAGAAACCCGGAGCAGAGCTTGGGAGGAACGTGGTGGGTTCCCTCCATCTCGAACTTTGAGGACAAGCTCATATGAGTCCTTCTGCTCTCGATCCAATGTGCCCTTCACAATGAGCTGAGGCTGCTTCTCACCATCTGGTATGTCTGCTACTTGCAGCTCAAACACACTGCTCCTCGCTCCTCCTCCACTATCACCACTTCTGCCCCTGCGGTCTAGTCCATCCACTCTAGTAATGGGGTTTCCTCCTGCTGTGCGCCTCGTTGAACTTGACCCAGCTCCATTATCTTGGATAAGTTCATAGCGGTCAATGCCATTCCGCCCAAAGTCCCTGTCTGTGGCTGTGGGAAGCAGGTACAGAGTCCCAATGGGGCGGTTCTCCTCAACTGAGAGCTGCAGGACAGGTGAGGGGAAGGAAGGTGTGTTGTCATTGATGTCTGTGATGACAACTCGACCTTCGAAGAGGTCTACCCAGCTCTGCAGTGGTCCTATAACTGACACCTCAAAGTCTAAGAAACACTCATTCTCATCGAAGATCATCTGGCACTGTGGGAGCTTCTCTCGGTCTATGCGCCTTGGGCCTGTGGTCAGCTCACCTGTCACATTGTCGATCTTGAAGTACTCTGAGCCACTCTCCAGGGCAAAGGTGACGTCTCCGCTGCCAGTGCCCGCCGTTAGACCCAGATCGGCGGCCACGCTGCCTATCCTCACATCCGGCGGGCCCTCCTCCGCCACCCGGTACCGGAGAGCTGAGTCGGCAGCCGGTAGCTGAGTCAGCAGCTGCAGCAGCAACACCACAGAGTGCACTGCACCAAGGCTCGGCATGGCTCCTTTTTGCTTCCTTCCTCCTCACTCCCCAGCTGTGGGCTCCTCTCTTAGTTTATTGGTGTTTTGTGGTCTGGTGCAGCTTCACAGCGTGGGTGTCTGATTTATCCTTTCTTACCTTCTCTATCGCTCTCTGCGGACTGCCGCCTGGGGTCCGGGAAAAAGCTTCAGTGTAGTTCACTTCAGCAGATCCTTTCTCTCTTTTCCTTTTTTTTAAATTCTCTCCTCCTACACTCAGTAGTGGGTTTTCAACTTCTATAAAAATATTTCTGCATTCTTACTTGCTTCTTTAAGCCATAAGGACGTAAAAAAAAAAAATAAAAAAAAAAAAAAAAGTCCATCATGCTTTCTATTAATCAACCTGTGATTAAATCCACTTCACTCTTTACATTCTTCTTTAAGCCATAGGAGCTATCCTGAAGAGGCTCTTATCAATTTATAATGCCCATTTGGAAGTTCTTTTGATTCCAGTCACACTCGGGACAGAGGCTTTTCAGATAGAAACTGCAATGCAGCACCACTACACAAAAGAAGCGAGAAAAAGAAGAAATTATTATTATTTTTTTTATATAAAAGAAACACCAATCAGTTCGGGGTAAAAACAGACTCTCAAAAATGATCACAAAGCTTTGCTTGCGAGGAAAGATGCTTCTGCTGAGTCTCTTTTCTTACCTTCTGAACCCTCCGCGTTTCCCGCAGTGGAGCAACGTGCCAAGCACTCAGATTCCTTTACGCAAGTTAGAAGAAGAGGACGAGAGCGAGTTTCTTCAAATCGTTTCTCCCCACCAAAATAAAAGAAAAGAAAAGCTGTTGTGTCCCCCTATTTTGGTGGGATTGCCCCGTTACTCGGCATAGATCAGAGTATTCCGTCCTAGGGATGGATGGGTAGACGGAAGCAAACATGCAGCAGTGGTGGACCGAGAGCAGATGCGTATTTCTTCCAAGAGTCCCGCATTCTCTCACTCGCTCACTCCTCCTCCTCCAGCTCCTTTTCCCCCTCCCTCTCACCTGCACTGCTCGGGACTGCTGCTGCCTCCGGTCTCCGGTGATGCTGCAGTCTTTCTCTCTTTCTCTCTCTCTCTTTTACACACACACACAGACACACACACACTCACTCTCTCTCTCTTCTGCGCTACTGCAACATTTTCGCCGTAACTCGATCACCGAGCTGTAACAGGAGAGGCAGCAGAGGCGGTGTTGGGTCGCTCTCTCTCTGTGTGTGTGTGTGTATGTATGCGTGCATGTGTGTATGTCGGTTTCCAGAGACAGACCTCAGCCCCTCTCTCCTGTCATAGGAAGATTAAATGGCTCGCTGTCCCGGCCGTTGACAGCTCCTGGTGGGGAAATATCTTTATTCACACATTCATACAGGGGGACAAAGAGCGACGGGGGAGAAAAGGAGTGATCTGGCTCTAAGACGAGTCAGTGCATGCAGGATTCAGGCAGGATTTCTGCTGGTGCAGCTCTTTTTCGCCGGGGCAAGTGCAGAAAAGCTCCGTTCCTTCTTATGAACAGGGGCGCTTCTAGAAAGTTTCTGAAGGGCTCGCCAAATGGGTCTCACTGAGACTCTTGTGGGTGCCAAATCAAAAGCTAGAATAAAGTTTTAGGAGAATAGCAATCAGTGATTTATATACGTATAATTAACAGAATCTAAAAATAACAATAATAATGTTTTTACAACAGACTGAAAAATGTAGCTTGTCTCTTCTTTTAAATTTTATAAATTAAAGTTGTGCAAATTAATAAAGTGTTCATTCCTTCCCTGATCTACCCTCTTAAATTATGACATAAAGACTTTTGGAGTTGAACATCACGAAATATTCCATGGTCTGATTAGTACTAGATGCATATAATCAAAATATCACTTAAACAGAACCTGTCTTGCAACATGAAGTAGATTAAAAGATCTCCAATGCAGCACATGACCACAACATACCCTACTGGTGTTTTTAAATGCACCACAATGTTCTATAGGTTATACTGTTTATAGAGCTATACTTATTTTATTTTTTTTGTTTGTTTTTTTCTTTTCCTGATCAGAAACATGGAGATCAAGGGAAACAGTTGCGTGTGCTTGCTCCTCTGGCATCCCTTTTTTCTAATGTTGAAATGTTTCAGATGAAGAAAAATCTTTTCTTGTGTCTTTTCTATGTACATAGAAATAAAACACATTTGATTTTTTTTTTTTTTTTTGCTTAGCTTCAATAACCATACTCTAGTTCTGCTGCTACAAACTTTAGGAATAAAAAACATGTCAAAATAGAACTTTATTCACATGAAGGGTAAAATAAATGTAATCGCACTGCATCTACAGAGACTCACGAATAGATTAATAAAAAAAAAAAAGGTTCACTGAGATCTGCAAAGGATTACATTTCTAAGACTTTGGGACTCCAGTGAACCACATTGAGAGCCAATATCCACAAATCAAAAAAATATGCAACAGTGAGGAATGTTCCACTGGAGTATGAAGTCTGAAGGAGTCAGAGATCTTGAACCCCAGACTCTAGCTGGAATCCACAACTTGTTAGTTTGTATTTTTCTTCTTGAATGAACTGTGCTTCCCAACCATACCAAGACTGACATCAACACCTTTTGCTCTTGTACCTTTTTCTAACACCCCTTTTCTTCCATTCAACTTTTTAATGCGCTTGTATTCATCTTCCTGTTGATACCCTGCTTATGTTAACAGGAAGATGTTTAAGAAGGACTGTTTACACAATATATGTATGAACAATAAAACAGCTCAAGGCTGACAAAAATTACCAAAAAGATTGATTTTTTGTGGTCTTTTATGAGGTTCAGATTACCCTTCTACAATTTCAATGTGTTTTTGTTGCAGCAATGATTTGTATTCAGACACCGTTCTGTTCTGTTGTTTCTTTGTGAGCAGCAGTATCCACCACCTCCTCCTACACACTGCTGAGTGGATGTTGTCCCTCGGCGGACCGACCTGCTCAGGAGGAGCGCAATGCAGCATTGGTCTGCTGCTATTGAACACTACCTGTGTTTCACGCTGGTGCTGCTAAGCCCCCCTCCCCCACACCTACCCTCCTGCATATCTAATTTTCAAGCTGTTCAGGCCGTATAGTGAGAAGAGCCAACCAAGCCGCCCAGCTTGAAAGCAGGGGGTTCCCCTCCAACATAATGGTATTGACGGAGAGAGCAGTGTGCTCCCAGTCATCAGTGAGCAGCTTGTGGCTGGCGGAGAATAAACAAGGACTGAAGGATGTAACACATTCTTGTGTTTCCCTCTCCCATTTTCTTTAAATATCCAAAGGGTTAGAATGCTTTACATTTAAAAGATAGTGTTTTTAACTCACGGGTTTTCTGTGCTATTTTTCACAAAATCTATGCCATATTATTACTTTTGACATTAGAACGTTTAAACACTTTATATTCAAAGGTTGTGTCAATCATTCTAAGCAATGAGAAGCAACAAATTTAGCTTTTTCATATATGCATTTTAGTTTAGTGGAATTTTTTTTAGGAATAAAATGATTATTTAAAGAAACCCTGTCCAACTACATAGAGTATCACCATCATTGTGGTGTTGCTGAAAACTTAAGTTATCTAGATTTTCCTGAATTAATGTATTTTTGTGACTTGCAAAGATAGTCATACCACTTGATCTTTTGATCATTTTTTTATGGTACAACACCAAACGTCAGTGTATGTCATTGACATTTTATGTGTACTAAGATTTTGGGGAAAATATGGGGAAACTCAAGCAGCAGTTTAGAAACATGTGGTAGTGTGAAGGTTTAGGCTGCTTTGCTACTTCAGTACTTGGATGAGTCGCTGTAGTTGATGGAGACATGAATTCTGCTCTCTGCCAGAAAATCCTGAACGACAATGTCCAGCCATTTTCCTTAAGTTTGACCACAGGTTAAGCAGCAGGACAATAATCCAAAGCACAACAGAAAGTCCACTTCCAAATAAAAACAAGAGATTTTAGTGTTTGAGTCTTGGCTTAAAGTTTGATGGAGAAGCTGTGGCATCACTTAAAACCAGACATTCATGCTTGAAAACCCCCCCAGATCAAAACAAAAAAATCCTAACACTTTGACTTATTAAAAAAAACTGTGCAAAAAGTGGATAAAAATTCCTCCACAACAATTTTAAAAGCTCATTGTTAATAATCTCACAAACACACACATAACAATTGTTTTTCACATGCGTCATGTGAAAAACACATGGTGCATGTCATGTGTTTTCGAAACTTAAAGGTTTGGGGCATTTAAGATTACAGGTTTGGGTAGCTTTGTTTCCCTTAATGAATGAACTCATCACTTGAAAACTGCTCTTTGTGTGAAATCAGATTATCTACCTAAAATAGTTACTTCTTTCTAACAAAAATACGACTCAAAAAAGGTAATGGTACACATTGTAACATTGCGCTTACAGAATTTTTGGGCAACATAAAAATATGCAACAATTGTAAAAATTTCCAGCTTACAACATAGCTGATACATGAATGTAGTGATGAAATAAGGTAGGGAGGCAGCCCTTTGGTTTAGGTTAGATCATTTCACTTTTACTTTAGTAAATTCAGGTTATTTAAGACACATTTGACCTAATAAAAAATCATCTAATGAAAATCTGTTGGCCTGAGCAAGCTGTTATATCCAACCCATTAAGATATAATTGAGCATGAATCCCCTTTCATCAGCAAATGAACTGCAGTTTCAATTTGCATATTGAATTAAAAATGAAGTGTGCTGTGTTTGTGCGTGCACTGCATGCTCGTGAGAGCTCTAGTTAAAGACAGGATGTTCTTTGGAGATAGACAGCCTGTGCTGACCTCCTATTCAGCCTACAGGCATAATCTTCTATTTGTACCACCACAATAGCCGATCACAAACTTTTTATGTGGTCTGATGTGCACAGGCAAACAAAGAAACTTGAAAAAATGCTGAACAAACATAGCTGTCCTGTTGAAAAACAGATGAAAAGGCTGGTTTAATAAAAAGCGACAAACCAATCAACCTATAGTTTTGAGAACATTATAGTAATGATTCCACAAGAAATCACAATCATCCCCAATTATTGTACAAACCATCTTAATGCAAATGTGTACTATTCTTTCAAAATGAATTTTATTTTTTTCCCTTTTGAAAACAAATTGGGCAGTGCAAAGACAAAATTTGACTGCCATCTGTTTGGGTTGGGTCAATTTTATGGTCTCAGAGTCTTTTGCGTGTCAAGAAAGACAAGACTGATTGCAGAGCATTTGTGACACATTTGAATGTCTGAGCAGTAAACATAAATACAAAGCAGTGCAAAAATATTTATATATCTAATTTTATTCATATTTTGTCCTGCTACAACCACAGACTACATTTTATTTTATGCGGATTATATTTGATATACTGAAACAAAGTACTGCATAATTGTAAAATGAAAAACACATGACGCATGGGTTTTATTTATCTATTTTACAGAACAACAAAATCTGAAAAGTGTTGCATAAATAAGAAGTCTCTCAACTCTATACTTTGTAAATTTAATTATCTGTACAACCAGATCTGTCAAAATTGCAGCTGTCGTATGCTTCAGCCTGGGCACATCCAGAGACTGAAGGTTTTTCTCCATTCTTTGTTGCAAAAAAAGCCCCGGCTCAGTCAGATTGGATCAAGCCTATTGATTTATTTTAAGGTAACACCGCAAATCCTCTTCTACATTGAGTGACATTATAAAAAAACCTAAATAAATCAAGTTAAGTCATCAGCAGGAGAAATGTGCAACTTCACAAGTTCTGTATCTTATATATAGTCTACACATATAAGCATTCAAGAAGGAGAAGAGAACAAGAAGGTTCTGTGTCCCATCATGTTTTGGTGCAAAAGGTTTAGGTCACTGACTGAACAACATCAAAAGACCTTTTGAGGTTGCTGGCTGAAACTGCCATGAGAATGTCATTATCCTCCATAAAATATATCTGGTACTAAAATATATTGGCCACTCAGAGAGGAAAAAGACATGACTCAAACAAAATATTAAAAAAAAAAATAAATGTGCAGATGCACTTAATGAAAAGGATATTTTAGTAAGTTTTTAAGTGTAAGAACATAAAACACAGAAGTGTTACTGTGGCAGTATCAGATGGTGTCTTTCTGCTGATGAAACTGGTCCATTTTTCAAAGTAGATGACAGAGAAAAAAACCTATGTGGACAAAATTATAGCAACACATAAAGACAGACAGTTTGTACAAGAACTTATCTTCCAAAAGGGCAATGTCTTAAGAATACCACCAAATTAGGTACAGAGAGGCTTCAGGACAACATGCTCAATGTTTTGGAGAACCCATCAGAAAGCCCTAATCTAAATTCTGCAACTGACTTTTGAACCAAGGTGAAAGATCTGTATGGAAGCAAAGTTGTGGATTTTTTTATCCATCAGCATGAATGGATAAAAAAAAAATCTCACAATATTGCGAGGAGATTGTGGAAAAATATCTAATATGTTTGACCAAAGTAATATAGAAATAAATTGTTGCTCTTGATTTTATTTAGTTCAAAGCAAATGGGGCAACATACAAATTGACTTCAGACATTTAAGATTTTTATTTTTGACAAATTTGAAAATTATATATAGTTTTTCCTTCATTTATCAATTAGGCACCAAGCTGTGTTGGTCACATAAAACCCAAGTAAAATAATAATAAAACACAAATAATTCTTCAATTATCTCTGTTAGACTGTCAAAGCCTCCTCACACAAATATCAAATTCTACCATGTAAGGAGGTATTACAAAAATCCACCAAGGCGCAGATTTCTATTTTGAAAAGGCAAAGTCAGACAGACGGCATGTTCTACACAGAACATAAGATAACCCAATCCATGTGAGGTTGAATCTTTAGATATAGTTTACATGGCTCATGAGAAATTAATGGCATGAAAATACAGGGTAAGTCATGAGAAAAGGCAAACAGTGACTGCAACAGCAGTATCAGAATGGTGATAGATTAGCAGTGGGGCAGCTGGTGCAGACAGAGTAAACAGAGTGGGGTTAATCTGGGTAGTAAGCTGGCAGACGACACTGACTGCCCTGCAGGGTAATCTGCTGGTGGCTCAAGATATATGGAAAGCTAGATTAGCATGTTGTTAGTTTTCCATTCATTTAATGAGGAAAAGGAAATACGCTCCAAACAATTTGAATGGTAAATGCCCTGCACTTGTATAGTGCTTTATCAAGTCCAAGAACTTCAAAGTACCTTACACTACAACCAGCCATTCACCCATTCATACGCACATGGTGGTAAGCTTCATTGTAGCCATTGCTGCCTTGGGACAGAGTCCACCATCAGGTCTTCTGACCACCACCAGAAAATTGAATCAGGGTTCGAAACTGTAACCCCACCAGTCACAGGATGAATCGCTGCCATCCTTAAAAACAAAAATGCTTTTTTGGTCAACAAAAAAAAAAAAAAAAACAACAACAAAGATCTAGATAAGGAAGAAACATCAGCTTTTAGGAAACTTTTAACTGGTAGAATGGCACTATAACTGCTATAACAGCGTTTTGTTGACTCATTTTGATAGTTAGGTACAGTATAGGTACAGTTCCCCTGCTATGCAGATTCTTGATTGATCCATTTTGGTTGGGCAATGATTAATCAGGTTTTCGGCTGTGTCACACTAAGGTTTGTTTGCTATCCACCTTCCAAAAAGAAAGGCCAAAACGTTTTGATTGGATGAACAGAGCAAATAATGCTAAAGCACAGTCCTTTACTTCTGACATTTTGAGATATTTTCACTATTCTTTCATGTTTGAACAAATTACTTTAAAGAGTAATTTAAAGTAATTTCACACCCTGCTGTGAAAGCATAACCCCACCGCAGACAAAATTTGAAAAATTCCGCCAAAGTGGATGTTCAGACAAATGTAGGAATAAGAGCAGACAAGCAGTGATCAGGATGAAAAAACCACTGTTGCAAAATTGTCCACTCTCTACCTATATTTAGCAACTTTTATGACCCTTCTAGTGACTTTTGTTAAAAACAAAACAAAACAAAAACCTAGTGACAAAAGTTGTTTTTGGAGATTTTTATGACAATACTGCCCAGCAGCCCCACTGCAAACCTTCTCTGTTTTGAGCAAGCAGTGAGTGCTGCCCTGAACCTCACCCACTTCCTAAGCACTGCACCCAGTCTGACACAGTCATCCGTCCTACATTACACCAGTGCCAGTAGTTAAAGCAGGAGACCTATTTTATTCAGTGTCCACAATGGAAATAAATCACACATTTGCCAAGCTGAGCAGCGCTATTGATCAATGTTTGCCACATCCACGGCGGTTATTTCAACTCCTGACTTATTTGCGTGTGTCTGAGTGAGATAGTATTATACTCCAATGCAGGGCTGTGGTGTACACGTCAGAATTCACACAGAATTCTGACATGTAAAGATAGAACCCTAAATAACCTATTTAGACAGTTTATCAGCAAAAAAAGTTGATCTAGGATTAGTTACACTTTAACTCAGAAGAATCCTTTAATAGATTCTTTACTTTGAAGTTTGCATGTTACAAGCGTCATATCGCATGTTACAAGAAGTTGTATGAAGAGGTAAATTGGAACACCACACAGTTGTAGCTTCCCTGAAATGGGGGAATGAGGTTTGTGTGTAACAGAAGCTTTGTACATGTTTTTTTTATTGCTTACCAGGCTTTGATGTGTTGGGTGGTGGTGACCTTTTTTACTGCCCACCACAGCTGAAATAGAAAGTTCAGGAAAACTCTTTTGAACACAGCCCAGGTGAAGAATGTGTATTTTGATCAAATGGAAAAAAAAGAGAAAACAATACTAAAGGAATAACTGCTTTGGGTATATAAAAGACGCGGGTTCACTATGTATAGCTGAACAATAAACCATATGAACAAAAACACATTGGGCTTTTGCCAAAGAAAATAAAACACAGCTCTTTAATAAGAGAAAATGAAAATGAGAACACTGTGGCGAACATTGAACAAATATAGCAAGATAGAGGGTTGCAGAAAGTAGCTGGACTGAGCATTGCTGTAGTGGAGTTTTTAACCTCTGCGCAGGAGACGCACTTCCAGATGAGCCACATAAACACAAATCGCTTCTTGCAAACTCAGACCTAGTCAAAAGGATTAATTTGGACAGATTAAGTTAAGAAGTGAGACAGAAGTATTGTGGCCAAAAAACAAAAATACTATTTTCAAGAGAAAGTATTATGGTCAAAGAATGATCCAACTAACTGTGAGCTAAAATGAAACACCACACTGCAAAGGAAATTGTTACGAGAAGAAACTAATTTCCAAGGGACAATTGCTGGACAAAAAGGATTGCAAATGGCCGATCTCTTGGTGGTAAATCCAGCATGGTGGTGCAGTTGTTCGCACTTTTTCCTAGCAGCAAAACAGTCTTGACCTCAAATCCTGGCCTGGGGGTTATTCATGCATGGTACTTTTGCTCCCGCCCATAGTCCAAACCCATGCACATTAGGTTAATTGTTCTCTCTAAATCACCTCTCCCTCTGAGAGGGGGTAAAGGGGCCTGTTTGTCCAGTCTGTCTCTGTGATGCCCTGTCATAGACTAGCAACCTGTCAAAAGTCTATCTTTTGTCCAGTGACTGCAGGAGACAGGTCCCAGCCCACCAGTGACCCTGAATGAACGAGCACATTTAAACAATGGATGGACTGATAGATGATCAACCCATCTCTGTGGTGGTTATAGGCATTACCTGCAGGGTATGTTATTGATGTGAGTGCTATTGGCTTTACTAATGACATTTGGTGTTCGGAGGTTTGCCTGGCATCGCTGTTTAGCCTTTTGGTCACAGAAAAAAATCTAAACTGACCTTTGCTGCTTTTCCAACTGTAATTCTACCGACTATATACTTCTAACCAAATGAAAATCTAAACATATGGGCATGCCATTTTGTCACAGTAATGTATGAATTACAAAAAAAGTAGTAATGCATAACATAGGGATAACAAATACTGGTTGTTTTGAACATACTTTATTTTATCATTGTTGAGGGAATCCTCTTAAAGCATTGTGGAAAACAGTGACCCATAAGGAAATTAATTTGATTTATCATACACTTCCAAATCCTCAAGAGAGACTCAGATTTACAGTCATATCTAATAAATTAGAACATGCATTCTGATTAGGCTTTTTTTTGTAAGACTAAAAGAACCTTTTGAAAATAACCTTCAAGCAGATATTAAACACTCTTTTCATTGAGCCAACATTTTTGCATTAGAAATAAAATGTTTATTGGTCTGATGTGACATTCTAAACTTAAATAATGTGTTTTATAAACTTTAAGTCAGAAATACTTAATTAACAGAAATAAAATGTTTTAAAACATCAATCTGTGCGTAAATAAAACGCTAAAGCTAAAGGAGAGAAACCAAATATGCAACAAAACCATGCAAACTCAAAAAAACCATGCAAACTCCTGAGAGACAGAAAGGTCTCAGTCAGGATTTGCTGCTACTAGAAACCTCATGATGTCTAATTAAACTTTTCCTGACAATTAAATTTATATAACAGAATTAATTCTCAATGTATTATACTTAATTAGCTCTTAAGAGGGCATTTCAAATTCTATATTATTTATTACTAGGGAGAACAAATGTTGGCTTTCTAAAGACTAGCACACATATGTATGTGCATTTTTTCTTTTTTGTAGGTCTTTTAAAACTCTTCCACCCTGAAAACACCCATCCATCCATCCATCCATCCATCCATCCATCCATCCATCCATCCATCCATCCATCCATCCATCCATCCATCCATCAAATCTCATCCTACCTTTAAGGAAGAGCTCAGACGTCATGCAGAGGAAATTAATTTTGAATCTCATTCTTTAGGTCATTACCCTGAGATTGTGACCATAGATGAGAGGAGGAACATAGATAGCAAACCGGGACTCAACATATCAGCACAACAGACTGGTGCAGTGCTGGCATCCCTGCAGACACTTCACCAATATGTCTATCGAGCTGCTGCTGCGTTTTTGAAATACTCCTGTCAAAAATTAATTATATTCTCAGGGCTTAACTTTTCAAATGTTAACATGTTTACTAGACTCAAGATTGTTTTTTATATAAAAATGAATGTCTTTCTCTCCAGTGTCAGTTTGAAGAAAAAAAAAAAAAATAAAAACAACCCAAATATGAAAAGAAAGTCTGATTCCCAAACGTTGCAGTAGAAAGGCCATTTAATTGATATTTCCGCATTAGAAATGAGCCAGTGTTTTCCAGCTAATTTTGTGAAAAATATTGACATGAATATTTTATTTATACTTTAGAAATATTTACTTTAGTTTTATTTTGGAGTTTATAAAACTGTATTTTCACATTAAAAAAAATATATATATATATACTATAAAACTTCTTCTATCTTAAATTAATCCATCACATTTACCCAACAACAAGAGTGACACACATGTATTTCAATAATAAGGCATACATGTAAGAAAACAGTAAATTATGGCATTTTGCAGAGGGAAAAGTAGTGGACAGATAAGCAAATAAAAAAATTAATTGCCATAATTCGAATGAAAATATTTAAAAATAGCTTAATTTTATGCTTTTCAATGGGAGACCTATTGCCATTAGAAAAACAAAAAAATTTCTTTAGCTGAGACATTTCAGCCAAATTTTCAAAAGTCAGACGACGATTCTAATGGCTTCACAGTCAAACACTTTGACAAAGCATTTAACTTCACCTGTTTGTAAGCTTGTAATCCTCTGCAGTCAGAGAGCAGTATGGAGCCATGTCCTTCACTGCATACAATACCCTGATATGGGGTATTCAGTAACCAGCGCACTCATCTTACGATGGCCATGAGAGGCAGCAGATTGGTAAAATTAAATGGGCCATAAGCCAGTCAAGACAGCAACCTCTCACAACACTGAGCACTGAGTCCAAATTCTTTGGAGTTACTCAATTGCTACTCATGAGAGCAGCATGAGTACAAGGACTGAATCAATTCTACATAACCTTCATCCTCTTTGGCACAGTGATAGAACCGATAAACCAAAACCTTTAGCACTGACGCAGGACTCAGTGCTAAAGCAGTGCTAAGCATTCTCTGACTTACCACATTGATCTCTGTTTATATGAAAAACTGGTTTTGTACTGTATCCTAAACATGCAGTTGTTTAACCAATATCTGACCATGCATCTCAACTGATTATACTACATTATGTAAACTTCACACATTATGTGTATTTGTATTTATATTTGAATTCCAGTTTTGAAACTTGTCACACTATTGATAACATGGCTGATGACTGAACACAAAATCAGAGTCTAACAATGCTTGGATGCCATAACACACACAAGTTTGGAGGACAAAATTTACTACACATCACCTGCAAACACCATACTTACTAATGTTTGGAGGTGGGAACATCATGGTGTGGTACTGGCAAACTTCATATAATTGAAGGGAAGATAAATGAAAAAATGAACAGAGATACTTTTGAAAAAAATCTGCTGGCATCTATCTGAATGATGACAAAACGAGAGCGAACAAGGGTGAATGTTTCAAGTTGAGTCTCTAATGGGGTCTTAGAGTTTCCCCACTAGAGACTTGAACGGAGCCTCTGTGGAAGGAGCTACAAATTAAGGTAATGGCAAAGAGACCTTCCAACCATAAAAGGCATGGAGCTCTAGATACATTTAAAAATATTAGTGGAATCATATGAAAAAACAGTTAGCAACTGGTTAGAATGTATTAATTGCTGCAATGCCAATAAATCATTTTAATTTAATATTGAAAAGGTTATAGACAAATTTTGACATGCCATTTTTAAATAAATGCAAATAAGCACAAACTAAATTTATTGAAAATGAATCCTTGTTTCATTTTTCATTACCTTTGAAAGATGCCTGACTCACATCCTGACAGAAGCAACTTTTTAGTTGAAAGAAAACAACTTTAAATATAATGTGCCAGAGGTATAAATAATTTTGGGCTAATCTGTTCATAACTGAAGACCCACAATTAATATTGTTCATGCTGGTAAGTGTGTGTAAAATTCTGACTTGCATTGTTTATGCAGTGAAACTAGTCTTGCAATTTCTTCCTTTTTATAAAGTCTGTAATAGAGTTTGGCATTCTACTGTTGTGTTTTAATGACACTGCGACCCTGATTAGTCACTTCAAAGCCAATGGCAAGCCCTGAATTGGCTTGGGCAGTGAAAGAACAAAGATTTGAAGCACTGTGTCGAAAAGTACAGGCTTGTGTCTTGTCTGCTTTGCTACAACAAAGGAAAGCTTTTAACAGGCCCAGATAACAAGGTTTAGGAATTGGGACTGAAGTTAGCAGAAGCTGCCACTATAATCAGTATTAGTAGTGTGTTTGCGCTTCAGTTCCACTGTGAGTTTTGTGTTGGGTTTCACAGCCACCCTGCTAAAGCTAAATTGCCTCCTATGTGGAGTTTGATGACACCAGCTGTAGTGCTAACACTTAGTGAGCGCCTTCACCTTTCTTGACATTTCCCTGTGCACTTCTTCGACTGGTTGCCAAAGTAACTCGCCTCTGTAGGCACCAAGAGACTCTGAGCTGTAGAGACCCACATGTTTGAGTAACTGGTTTAATAGTCTGGTCACCAAAGCTGCTCTTCATATTTTTATCATACAAAATCAAGACCACATTTTGAGCTGAATTTTTACTTCTTAGTTATCCTGTCAAAGAACTTCCAAGTACTTAAAATCGAATCAGGTTCTTCATGATATCCAGAAAATCTGTAAGTATTTATTTAATAAACTTTCATCTACAGAGCTCGATCTCCTGTGCCATTCTTTGCATTGTGATATCCACTTGTTTTTAAAAGTACAAAGGATTCTGATGCATTTGACAGAACAAGAGTTAAAATTGCACCCCAAATATTGAAACCAACTGATCCTTTTGATAGGAGACTTCATGTATTTTATTGATGAGAAACTTAGTACAGTTCCATTAAATGCTTGACATTGTTTCTACATTAAAAAGAAGCATGAAACAAATTAGGGCTGGTACAAACAGCCCTAAAATCCCTATTTTAGTAATCGAGTAATCTATTGATTATTCTTACGATTAATCGAGTAATCAAAAAAAAAAAAAAAAGAAACACATTGGTAAATCTAACATATCAGCAGTATTACAATTGCATGCCAACATCAGTCCAATTTTTCACATTTGAGCTTCCCTAACTATAACTTTTATGCAGTTTAGAAAAAACTTGGAACAATAATAGCTCACTTTTTAAGTTAACCTGAAGTAAATTCATACAAAAATATGCAATTATATTCAATTCAATAATAAAGAGGCAGGCTCACAAATGCACTTATAAAAAATGTCTATACTCCAGCTTTTGGTTTATGTATTCATCTTCAGTGAGTTTAATTGGGCCTTATGCTGCTAACATTTAGCTTTCGTCAACAATTCAGGCGGTGCGCAACACAAGTAATAACCCGGCCGGAAAACGATGCATTAAATAGTAACTTAACGAAGCTTCGAGGCAGATAAATTTTCCTTGAGGAATTTTAATAATCATTGTACTCTAATCACTCGAGGAATCGTTTCAGCCCTAAAACAAATGATAAACTTGCTATTAATAACCCTTTCATAATATATTCAGGAATTGTCTTTACCATACGCTAACATCCCCTCATTGAATTTCATTGGATTTTACCAAAGAATTGGTATTTATAGTGGTATGAATAAGGCTTTTTCCTCCCTATAAATTTATTCTGTTTTTGCTTTTTTCTAATCACACTTTATGTTTCAGATTTTCAGACAGTCTTGGCCCTATGTGACAACATAATGTCCCCCAAATTCTAAAAACTGGCTATGCTACTCTTGGCAGCCATATTTGCCAACAAGCATTTGGAAAAACTAACATGAAGCCATCTATATCACTAATGAGTATTGCTGGTTCACTGTTCTTTGCAGAACTGGTTAAAGTCGGCCATATCAGATGGCTTAAGGCGTAAACAGCCTATTTGCCATCATGTAACAGAGTCTTCCTGGGACAGAATATGGGCCTCTCTTTTAACATTATTTTTTCCTACTGGGAAGCTGTCCCCCAAGCAGACTTGTACTGGGGGCTTGGCGTCCAGCCCCTCCTCCCCAGCATATTCAATGTATGATGACTGGAGGTGTGTTGATGGCCTGGGAGAACGACGGCAGGTGCAGCCCTCTTCGATGGGGCGCCACTTGTATGACGTTGCCTTCCTAGCGTTGTGGTCCCTGAGGGGAAAATGGGAGGGTCTGTCCTGCTTGCTGCTGGCTGACATTGCTGTCACAGTTTTGTGGGGATCCTGGGATGCTGGGGGGCTTGGTCCTGAGTTTGACCTGCAGTGCAGGAGATACCAGTGTGACTGGGTTGGGGGGCGTAGCACCCCATGTCTCATCCTGTGCTTTTTTTAACTTCTGTACAGAATATATGGGGTGGCGTCTTGTGCCTGTCTGCGTGGGGCCTTCCAGAACCAGGTCTGCCTGTCCTTTGTTGCTCTTGGGTTGCACATACATCCAGGCTTACCCATCCATGCACATACACACAGAAAGCAGCCACAGGTTATCACACCACAGCCACTATATTTTCGTATTTCTAAAATGCTGTATTAGTTTCATACTAGATGTATCACAACACCCTCTAAAAATGTCCACTCTTGTCTTGTCAAGCCCAATAAGGCACAGTCTTTTTCTCTGTGGTAAATCACAAACAATAACTTTAACTGTGAGGCCAGCAGTGTTGTAGATCTTGTTCTGGATTTTTTGTGACCTTCTGGTTTAGCTGTTGATGTTCTCTGGGAGTTGTTGTTTGGTTACTCCTGGAAATCATTGCTGTTGCATGTGTTCTCCAAATGTAGAAAATGGATCTCACTGTGATTTGAGGAACTGATTGGGCAATACCTCGGCTATGGAAATGGATTTGCAGCAATTTCCAAACTCATAGATATCAAATTCATTTTTTCATCGCCTCTTGAAGTTCCTATGATCAGGGCATGAAGTTTTACTTTGCAAGATCTTTTGGGCTAATTTGTGTGGTCAAGCAGGATCTGTTGAGTGATTTCTTAATTCTAAGCATTTACTTTTTCACATTGGCCAAGGCTTATTTGGAAAGTTTAAACAATTAATACTTTAAAACATTGTTTGAAAACAGCACAATTATTTTCTACTCAGGTTAAATCTGATACCATTTTTGGAAACACATCTAACATTTAACTTTGAATAAAAGCCAGAAAAAAACTCTGTAATGAGGCAGATGCTTTATCACAGCATAGTTGATTGTAAAAATCTGTGTGTCAGTTATCCAAGGGTTATGTAGTTGTTCCACTTTTGTTCAATAAGTATTCATTTAACATTTAGTAACAGACTGGACTTATAGAAACTCAATAAAAGCAGTGTGACTGGATATTAGGTATTATTGGCATTAATTATTAAGGGCTAGGAAGGTGGGAGCTTAATTACTTATTGAGTCTTTGAGATCTTATAGGTATTGCTGACATTTAAATTAGCAGAGTTATCATTTTTCAAATTGCTTTGTCAAAATTGAGTGTTTCATTACTCTGTAGAGTCATCATATCAACCTCAAAGGGAGTAATCGGGTTGCAACTACTCATTTTCATTCATTTTGCCACCTGATCCTGTACAGAATTTCTTTTTCTCATTCTCATTCAGAACAGGTTTTAAACTTTCAAAGTGTGTTTTCTTAAGAAAATAATATATTTTTTAGGATATTAAGTATACGTGAAAAACACCAGACACATTAATAAGGTCATAAATTATTACATTTTATGTTAAAATAATGCGTTAAAAAAGCAACAATCAGAATAAGCAAAGGGCAAGCAAGAAACTTTTTCAGTGGTAGAGTCAGCAATCCTAAGCGACTGGGGAACTATTGCATTTGAGACTGGGTACAGCCTGAGGTAGATGGGTCAGCACAAAGAAGACAGTGGACAATGGACAGCTGTTGTAGAAAGATTCAGTGGTAAGGCAAACAAGCTGTCCAGCTCTGGAGGTCTGCCAAGAGGATTGTCGGTCAGAAAGATCACCCAGAGAACCTGGAGGAGAGTCAAACGACTGTTTCAGGATGAGGCTGATATAGAACAAGCAAATGCAACCACACAGGAGAACTACCCATGAGCTGAGCTGATAGACACAGCCAACGAACAGAACAGGATCCAACTCCAAGGCCGCAGGACAGCAACAAATCAGGGAGTCAGTGAAGAGAAGGTGGGTGAGTAGCAGTATATATATATATATATATATATATATATATATAAATATATATATATATATATTTATTCTGTGTGCAATTCCTTTTTTGAGGATGATCAGCTGATGTTTTTTAATCTTTCAAATCCTTAAAATGTGAATAGTATTGGACATAGAGATTTATTTGTCTTGAAGTTAGCACAGTTAGAAAGAACTATCAAGTATCTGTGATCAGTCATATTTTTCTGTCAGCATCTTTTCAAATCAAATCATTGCCAAATGTGCAGAAAATATTCAATGAACACAAAGTTTATTATATAGTCGTGGCAAAATATAAGCAGGCTTTTTTTTCAGTTCTTAGGCTTTTACTGCATGTGTAAATTGAATGAGTAAGATTATTTTCAAGTAGTCCACACATTACAGCTCTTCTTAAATGTATTTTCCAAAAATAAACTCAAATGCCAAAGCACAACCAAGCTGATGTTAATCTGAGGCAGTAGTGTTCATCAAAAATACCAAATGCAGCCCTAACAATGTGAAAAACATTAGTAATGTCATCCCAAGCTGTGCACCTAAACTGATAGACACAAATTGCATTCTGCATTGTGGCATAGAAATAACCAAGAGTTACTTTGAGTGTTGCAAACACAATGGAGATTTACTCATCTCCTTAACTTTCATGAGAGTGTGGTCCAACACTTCCCATGCTAAGCTAGATAATGAGGGCAGCACTGAGGCTCCCTTGATTTGCAGTTTAAAAAAAAATCAGACCAGCTCTTACTATAGGGGTTGCTGAGATACATCCAGATCATTTCAGTTAGAATCCCTTCAAACAAAGACCAGACCTCAGCTTTGGAGAGGGTCTATTGTGTTTCGAGTGGCTACTTATCGCTTGCCAGCACAATAATAGGTGGGGATATTTAAATGTTATATAATCTGCAAGCACACCTCATGCCCAGGAAATCTACTCAGTGGGTTGTAGATATTGAAAATGTAAAATGCAGGACAAAATAGTCTGTGTTTGCATTCACTGTTACTCATTAATATTTGTTCTCCTATTTTCTCACTGCTCCTGCTCTATTACAACAAATAAAGTCACAACATATTATTCAACTCTCTTTGCTCAGTTATTGGGAGGTAGTGGTGCTTTTCTCTATTGGGCGAATAGTGGGGTAGACCCTGGACAGGTTGCCAGTCCATTATAGGACAGTCTGACAGAGACGCACAGGACAGATAACTACACATCTGTACCTCAGGGCAAATTAGAAAGTGATTTTCAACCGTGTTGTTAATTTGATTATTTTATTATTTATAATAATAAAAAAATAGCATACTACTCACTATTTTAGTTGATCTCTAAAATGTATCTTTATTCAGGTTTTTTTGTGGGATTCTCTAGTCAGACAAGACATACAGAAAACAATCTACATTCTATTTACTTATTTTGCTTTTGCTTCTGTTCCCTTCAAACCTTTTGGTTTGAATCTTAATAATGACCTTCTGAACAGATTAAAATCTTTTTGAAATCTACAATATCTTTTCAAAGAGG
Source organism: Alfaro cultratus (assembly GCA_903066825.1). Taxonomy (NCBI): domain Eukaryota; kingdom Metazoa; phylum Chordata; class Actinopteri; order Cyprinodontiformes; family Poeciliidae; genus Alfaro; species Alfaro cultratus. The sequence continues at coordinate 546 of CAEFZX010028237.1, read as the reverse complement.
GACAAGGTAAAAAGGGTCTTGACCATTTCTCTTTTTGGGTTGCGTCTTTGATTTGTTTACTTTTCTGTTTCCCACATCAACTTTGTATTCTATCAGCATCTCCCATTTCTTTTTCTACTTCCTCTTCCTCATGTTTACTGGTGGTTGGCAAACAATGAATTGGTGCATTAGCGCCACCAATTGGTTTGGAGTGTGGACCAGAATGTCACTTAGACATTATTTTCTATTATACAAATTTGTTAAATTGAGATAACTAAATATTACCCGATAACTTTTACTTCTTGAGTTATTTTGAAGTAAATTAACTAAATCTAGTTTCACTCTAATTCTGTCTAAGTTTTGAATAAATTGTTGTCTTTCTTCCGGTGTAACAGGCTCCATTGTCTCACCAACTCTACAGTATTCACGTTTTGCAATTGAAATGTTTCCCTAAAATGAATCAAGTACTCCAGGGGTGTCCAAAGTCGGTCCTCGAGGGCCGGCATCCTGCATGTTTTAGTTCTCTCCCTAGTGGTAGAAACAACCTTCTATCATGCTTCTCAGCAT
>CAEFZX010028235.1:0-20933 GCA_903066825.1 Alfaro cultratus | reverse complement strand
TAGATAGATAGATAGATAGATAGATAGATAGATAGATAGATAGATAGATAGATAGATAGATAGATAGATAGATAGATTTTTTTTTTCCTGTGCACATATAATCTATATGCAAATAGATGATAAACAGATTTGGCTCCTGAAGGTGAGTATTTTCACAACTTTTGCCAGGCTAAATATTTTAATAATTCTGTTACTTTTGGTTAGCAAGACTTGAATAATTTGACTTGGAGCACTGATTTTCCTCATGTCCTATGCTGGGTTACTACCACCAGCAAGCTGATTCCCTTATCTGCTTCAATCAAATGATCTTGTCTGTTGAGGGCAAGTGCATGCAGAGCAGCAATTCTGAACTACAAGCCAAAGGGTGGACAAATGCACCAGCCAACAGGGGAATGATGTAAGTGCTGCAAAAAGACGAACTACCAAGAATCTCTGATTCCAGTAATGTGTATCAGGCTGAGAAGTACCTGGCATTCCTCAGGGTTGAACATAACCAGAAACATTCTGGCTTCTCTGCAGATGTAAAATTACCATCTGCTACTTAAATAAATAGGCCATAGATCTCAAGTGCTTTACACCTGAGTTCAAGTGAAAAATATCTTCATTATAGCTGAGCATAGGAACTTACAGCAACACCATTTCGGGCTTCTTATAAACATGGGGTCTTTATTTCATTAAATCTGTGCTGTTTATGCCATGTACAGCCAGTGTGAAGTAAGTAAAGCTACTCTGAGTGTGCAAAGCTTGTAAATTCTCTCCTGTCCTTGCTGGCATGCTGTGCTTACACAGGGCTTTTGGCAGTAATGAAATCTAGAAACAAAATGTTTAATGCATGCAATGACCACTTTCTGCTTCCTGCTTCCATACATACAGGTTTTAGGATTCCTGCATGACTTGCACTGTTTGCAATGGGACAAGACATTATGTTAGTGTGTTTTGAAGGGTGTGACAAAACATTCAGTTCACAAGGTAAAATGATGCACACTATTACATTCAAAAGAATAACACAAATTATTTTTGTGTTACTACTATTAGCTCAAAAATTAGCTAATATTTGAGCTAATAGTTCACATTTATTGTGTTTAGACAAAAATAAAGATTTGACAAAGTGTGCTCAGAATAATCAATAGCCAGTGTTAAATAATTAGGTCTTCAAGCCTAGGGTCCTAAGAGATAACCCCCAGGGTTATGGTTTGACTGCCATTAGTGCTACGGCACAATTAAAGGTTTGCATAAACTAGGTTCAGAATTCTTAACTGGCAAAATGCCATAGCATGGCTGAAGATATAATATAGATATTGACCCAAACAGTGGAATTTTCAACAAAGGGGAAAAAAAAAAAAAATACATTTATGAAATAAGTTAGTCAATATCAACTTGTCAATGTCCCAGCCCTAAATTTTATTAATTTAGGGTCAACATTTGGGAGCTGATCAGAAACAGAACTTTGCACCAATGTGGTGGTTTAAAAACCAGAAGAAAATATTGAAAATATTCAATCTTTGTTGTAGAGGTCGTATGTTTTTATTGAAATTATTTAGCAGCAAAAGGGGCTTTCAATTGAAAATGTTTATTTTGTTGATGCATTTTCAATTAAAATGCATGAACCATAAATTATTTAATTAAAAACCCTGCAATTAACAGGATTTAAAACATTTTATTGATTGACCCCACCACTAATAAATATATGATTTTAAGTTGAGCCTCCATATTTTGATGAAACTCTCCTGGATTACTGAGACACCAATAACAACTTTAATTTGGAAACAATTTTTGATAATGTTCTTATATCACTAAACGCTACTGGAGTAAAATTGTCTTATGACATACTATATCGAAAGGCTTGTTAGGTAATTTCTGCTTTTATTTATTAAAGTACTATATCAGGATTTTAAGTATTTTTGCCAAACTGTTCAATGGGAACAATAGTAAGATGGCGATGGCAGAAATGCTAGTGTTGCTGTATGTCATGTAAAGATTAAAATGGCTCCTGGGTATCATCAGGTGAAGTGGAGGTCCGCTGCTGGTAAAGCCTGTCAGTCCAGCTTAGTCGTCTTTAACAGCCTCTAGAGTTCATTTCCAGGCAGATGTTACGTCTCACTGGATTACAGCCCTGTTGGATGTCCACAGAGTCCAACACTGCAGCACACAATGCAGCAAACATACAGGAAATACTGCACGCACAAATCAGACGTCCAAGGACACGCTCACATGGAGGAATTCTTGATTGATTCTATCATATTTTATTCCACTAACATTTTCATTTTGCTGCCCCTCCTTTCCTATTTCTTCCCATCAGTTTCATTTAATTTCATCTCACTTTTCCTTTTTCTGGTTCTGCCTTTTATTCCTTGAGGGTGGCGGTGAAAGATGTGGACGTAAGCACCCGCTTTACTGCAAGGCCTTGCCTTCAGTCGCTCTGTCTCGCTTTCCATCTCTTTCATCTCTACAACATCCAATTTGTTGTACAGATCCACAAGCTTTTTATGAGTAATGTGTATATGTCTGTCCTATGTCGTAGGTACAGACAGAGACGCTCTAATGTCCGAGTCTGAAGAGATAAAGAGCTCTCTCCAATCCAAAGATTCCTGGTAGAAGGCAATAAAGGCTGTCACAGTGACGAGGCCTTGGCAATGAGATTTCCTGGCTAGTTGTAAATGTTCAATCACTCTTTCCGTCTTTTCTTAACCTCTGTGTGCCCACAGCCAAATGAGCTGAGAGAGGGGAGCGAGACGTACGACAGAAAAGAAGAAAAGAAGAAGGAGGAAGAGGTTAGAGAAGCGAAAGGAATCAACTTAATTAATGCAACGGATGGAAAGAGGGACGGAGGAATTGCAGGAGAGTCTGACTTAGAAGGAACTGATTGCACAAGCAGCAAGGACATCTTGGTCTTTAACACTGCTCCTAACCCTGGACAGATGGCCATGAGCTGGGGACAGAGGAGTTACCAGAATGTGAATTTGTGTTGAGCACTCACGTGTTTGATGTGGGTAGCTGTATTTGTCAATCCTTAGCAATTTCTCTTTGACTGTTAGAAAAAGCTATATGCTATTTTCAAAATGTTGCAGTGAGACCTTTAACTGGAACCCGGAAACAAGAGCACATAGCACCAGTATTGGCTTCTCTGCATTGGCTGCCAGTTTCTTATCGGATTGATTTTTAAAAAATTTATTGCTTTTTAATGCTTTACATGGCCTAGGTCCAGCTTACCTTCAAGACCTTCTTCATAACCATTCCATCGCTAGAACACTTTGGTTAAACAAAGTTTAACCAAAGTAACCATGTAACATTTCTCTTACATGTTCCTAGAACCAGATTGAAAAGCAAAGGTGAGACTGAGTATTTGCTGTTACTGCTCCTTATCTGTGGAACAACTTGCCTTCTACCATTAGATCTGCCCACAGTCTGGAACACTTTAAATCACTTCTTAAAATGTATTTTTATTCTTTAGCTTCTTCTTAAAGCCTGACATTGTAATTTCCTTCCCCCTTCTGTTTTAATTTGTGTTTTATTCTTATGTGTTTTATCTGTCTTTTATGAATGCTGTGCAGCACTTTGGTGCAGATAATATCTGTTTTTAAAGTGCTTTAAAAATAAAATTGACATTTTCTGTGTTTTATATGGTTTCTTAGGGAAACCGGATTGCTAATTCTAAGAGCTAACAGTCATTGCTGCTAGTACTGCTTCACTATTTCAACTTCAACTCCTGCTACATGTACAGTAGTACTGATGCTATAGTCAGGCAAAATTCAGGTGAGCAAGCGTAATTTATCATGAATGAATGTGAGAGTTCTTCAGAAACACATTTTTTCCTCTCAATTTGTTGCTCCGAAGCCTTCAGTGGCAGGAAGGAGAACATCTACAACGGTCTTACATAAGCAACTGTCGGATGTCAACCTAAGAACAGTTATAAGGAAACAAACAAGCAGCTTGGAGTTCATCATTCTGCAGATAAACAGATTCACAAGTGGAATATGGAGAGAAAAGTTGTTTCTCTCTTTTCCTATTATGCGACATTTGTTAAAAGTAACACAAATATAATGGCAAGATATCTAAGAAATAAATCTTATTTATTCATCAGTGAGACTGTTAACAGTTTTTTTGCTGCCCATCATGTGAGAGGTTCAAATGCCAAGCAGGCTGGCGGTAAATACAGTTTGCTGCAGCAAGGTGTACTTGATTTTTCGAATTGAAAAAACAAACATAAATAAAAACAAACAGGTTAAAGTCTTGAAGCATCCTAGCAAGTTCTTCAAGTTCCTAGCAAGTTCTTCAAGTTCCTAGCAAGTTCTTCAAGTTCCTAGCAAGTTCTTCAAGTTCATAGCAAGTTCTTCAAGTTCATAGCAAGTTCTCCTGAAGAACTTGAAGATATTTGGAAAGGTTGATATGTTTCTCTAAAGGCATAAAATATAGCTTAGTGTTTTTCTTTTTATTGGGATTAAGCTATAAAAAAAATCAAAGTAAAGATGTGTGTTCATTATGCATAAAAATACATTTAGAGATGTCTGTCTCAAACATAGCAGCAAAGGCTTAACATGATGTAGAAATGGCCCAATTGGAAGTTGGAGCTTGAACATATGTTTACAAAACCTGAAAACAGAAGTAAAATTGTAAAAACAAAAACAAAAATGTGGGCCTGAAGTTCCCCACAAAAAAATTTGAAACTGACCATGTCTTATAAATAATGATTTCAAGTCAGCTGGAAAAAAGGAGTTCCAGAAGCTTCTGAATCCCTTGGTTTACATGGAATTTTCTTCGTACTGCTTCACTATTTCAACTTTATTTTTTCGATCATTAATTTGTAAGTTGTTAATAAGCTTTTTTTATTTATTTATTTTAAAAAGTGAAATAAGATATATGAACTTTTCCTGCATAGCAAAGACCAGAAGTGTCGTTAATTCTGGTATTAGAATTTCTCGAGAGCCACATATTTCCTCCCGCAGCTGTGTGCACTCAGCAGTTTTTCTGTGCATGTGCGGCTTCTTCCCTGGATGCAGAACAGGGCTGCTGGAGATTGAGCTATCCGTCTGTCTGCAAGACAGAGACGGCCTCCCCTGCATCATTCCTAGTAAGCAGCAGACTCAATCACAATAAAAGCCTGCTGCGCTGGCACTATGCACTCACAGCGTCTGCTCGGGGGAGATCCATGTGATGAAGAGGACGGGGACAGAGAGGCAGGGATGAAGAGCAGCAGCAGCGGGCCGCCCGCACTCCCCTCTACCTCGCCCGTCTCTCCTTCAGGATAATGAATCAGACATGGAGAGCGGCCGATGCATAAATAACACCTGCAGAATAGAGACCCTGTGCACTGTGGCTGCATGAATCCAGCTTTCTTTTCCCTCTCTAACACACACCTCTCACTCACAGGAGCTGCTGTGCTCCCATAGCAAGTCTGGACCACCATAAAAAGCTTTCAGACAAATGGCAATCTGTCCTTTAAAATAAATGAGGTGACTGGGAGAGACTGATGTGTGCTGGATGTGTGCAGTGGGAAGCCAGGATCTTCATGTTACTCTGCTCTCGATGATCAACCTTAAAGACACAAAGCAGCCAAAACAAGAACAAAGAGTCTGCTACTACTTTTTTTTACTTCCCTTTCCTATTTTCTTGCCCTCGTCAGTGTCCTTTGTAATATTGCTCCAGCCAGTTTTTTTTTTTTTTTGTTTTCCTGCCCAAGAAGAATACAACATACAGCTTTCTTTGCTCTTTGTTTTGAATTAAAAAGACAAAGGTCAAAGTTTTATGTGTTCTCCAATGGCCAAGAGGGAAAAAACATCAATTATGCAAAAAAATAGTTACCCATATAACCTAACAGGAAACCCTAAAATTGGCATATCCAGGTCCCAGGTCTGGGTTTGGTTAAAGCGAACTCTGACAGGGTTTAAATGCATAATGCAAACACATATGTGTGAGGTGCTTTTACAGTGGAAACAAACAAAATACAGACCTGTTTCACTCATTAAAAATGAGGCACTATTTCAGTCCTAAAGAGTTACCATCCTGCAGCTTTTAGATGCATCCCTGCTCCAACACACTTGGATCAAAAGAGTGGCTCATTACCAAGGCTTTTCTAACATGATGGCATGCCGAATAATTGGTAATTTAATCATTAATTTGGCTGTGTCCCAGTATGGATGCATCTTAAAGCAGCAGCGCATGCACACTGCATGCTTGATTTGAAGCCACTTCTTTCCCTGTTGCCCTTCCTACTTAAAACGTATTTGCATTTTAAAAATACTATCATAATAAATTATTGTAAATGAATTAGAATAATTTAGAGTTGATGGGAATTAATTGGTTGCTAGCTGCTTAGGCGAAATTAAATGATCTTTAAATGGATTTAATTTGATGGGAAGGATTCAGTTTGAACTGGTCTGCAACAAACTTGATGACCCTGAACAAAACATTTTGACCATTTCTACTTACAGTCCTGTGTTGTCTAATCTAAATAAACTAAAGGAGAAAACCACAGAATTTATATTTGCCATATTTTTCATTTGCTAAGCTACATTTCTCTTACATACCTTCAGTGACATTTTCATTGGATCATGTGGTTTCTGTATCTGAGACTGAACCGAACTGCTACTGTCTAAATCAGTGACATGATCCTGAAGGAGACAGACTTCAGCTCCTGGTGTCTCTCCATTCATTTTTAACTTTACTCTGTAAACACATTACAGAGTAAACATTCCTGATTGTTACAATTTTAAGGTAATCAAACCTGGCTCATGACTGGATGAACATTTCCCATACCAATTCAGTTTTTCCTCATTTGATCTTATCACCAGAAAAAGGAATGAACCTGGCGAGTTTCTGCTGATGGAAACATTTTTCATTGGAAATACTGTATTTCTGATGAAAGTGGTTTTCTTTTTCTTCTGAGAACATGTTGGACAAGCTAAGACAACTGAAACTAGTCGTAAAGGAAATAGTTTTTTCTGAACCCCCTCCCCCCCAAAGCAACGAAACCTTCCCTGTGTAGTGGTGAGATCAGAAGCTCTAATTTGTGCTTTATTGTTCAGCTTTACATTTACCAGTGTGAATACAGTCTAAGCATTTTAGTGAATGTTATGTGATTTAGTGAAGGGGGAAAGAAGGGCAGCTGGCTGCTAAAAAGAACAATGTTCAGCTCCAATATCCAACTCCCAGTGGCTCGTTTGGGACAAAACAGCAAGCCAGCAGGCCAGTGGATCATGTCTGAACCTTGCCCAGCCACACACACTCCACAAACACAAACACCCTCTGGGCGACACAACAACAGCCGCTGCCCTGCGGCACGGGGACGATGGTGAGTGGAACCCAACCAAAGCGCAACAGAACAAACTATCAGAGTCTGGTGGATCAGTGTTTCCCCATTCACATCCAATCACACACACGCAGGCAAATATTCACACAAACACTAGCAGCTCTGACTATAATCTATTGTCAAAGGCACAGTGAGGCAGACCCAGCAGACCAGTCAGAGAAGCTGCAGCTTGCACAGTGGAAAGGTGCGCCATCTATAGGGTAGAAAAGGAAACGCGGCTGGACTTTTCAAGATAAATTACTGCACAGGGACTCATTATTTCAAAGTTTGAAAATGTGTGCATCAATTTATAAGTTCCTTTAAAATAAGGAACTTAATGTAACCTGATCTACTTTTCTAACTATCACTCAAAAGTATGAAGCAATAATAGAGATGAAGATAAAGGCCTTCTAATAAAAGATCATATATATACGTATTTGGGTAATTTTTCGTTTGGAATTGATTCGGCGATGGCAACAGCCAAGGGACAAAAGCACCAATTGCATTAAAGTTTTTAATAGGTCAGCTTCATACAGCCTCATTTCCTGCAAACAAGAAAATGAGATTTACTTAAATAATGGTGTAATTGTGCAACATAATCCAGTCCTCGGGGAATTGCTGTGCCAAGAAAAAGCAAGTTTAATTGGACAAAAGATAACACTGTTTTTATTGCGCAGACAAATGAAATACAAGATAAAAATGATATCAAAAGTATCCTTCATGGCACAAACCACCCGACGCGTCTCCATAGTCTTATTTGTTCCATAGCCTCTCTGTAGAACGCAGCACTGTGCAGAAGTACACAAACCCCTGTCCTGGCAATTAGAACTGATGGGAGCTTGGGTAATGAGGCTGGTTTAAGACTTAAACACACTGACGATGCTGGCAGCCTAAATCAATAGCTGACAGATAATTAGGCTGAGTAATATAAACAGATTAATATCTGCCTGCCTGTCAAGGTACAGCAGCAGCTGCAGTGAACATGGGAAATATGTGGGAGGGTGTTTGAAGGCGAGAGCCACGTTTGACCATTCAGCAACTAATGGAGAGACAAGGTGAAAGTCTGTGTGGACGACATGGATGAATAGACATATTGATACTGACTATAATGCTGACTTTTCAAAACAGAAATATTGCAAAAAGAATGATCTCACCGGGTCAAAACAGACCCACTTACGCATCAGAGGGTTATGAACACATTTATGTAGAATAGGATGGAAAAAGTCTTGGATGTTTAATTAGTCTTTTCTTTGAAAAGAACTTAAGATATATTACGGTGATATTTGCTGGACGGTCAGATTGTTTACATGCCATATGTGGGCAAACTGATATATTCATGTGGAAAGAACATTTATTGGCTTCTCAGAGGAGTTGCCCAGTTTATCATGGGGGTGCACTTACTTCGTCCTGAAGCAGTTCCCTGTGCAGGACGGGCTTTAGAGATACAGAACTCTGATGAATAATCATATTTTTATATAATTTTAATAATTACATTTTTGTTTCTGTGATTTTTTGGAAGCTGTAGTGTTGTTTTTTTTTGTTGTTTTTTTCTTTAGCGGATCTCCTGTGGTATAAACTGATACTATTATTAAACAAGAAAGCAAAGTCAGTTTGGGTTTTCTTTGGGGTTTTTTTTTTTGATTTTTTTCTTTACATCTCTTTATCACATTTTTAATATTCTCCTACTTATTTTTGCCTGTTTTCTTCTTGGCAACTTGAAGTGTTTGCTACAGAATGAGTAAGTACTAAAGACTTAAACTCCAACTTAAACTCTATCTTTATCCAGCATGCCTTTTGCTCTGCAGCCAAGGCCAGGGCAGCGCTAGCTGACAGACGCTGGACAGTGTGCAGAGCGTGTTGAAGGTGAGTCAAGCTGGCAACCAAGTCTGCAGCCAAGTTGATAATTCTGTTAGCTTGCTCGGCTACAGCAGGAGCGGCGCAGCGCTCTGCATGCACCTGGCTTTTAGAGCAATCTCCTGAGATAGAAACAAAGAGCGTGAGAGGGTGGTGGAGAGATAAAGAGGAGGAGTAAAGGAATGGAAGCACAAGTGAGACCGAATAAAATATAGAGAGGAAGAGATAAAAGGCCTTTCTGTATTCACCGGGCTTCCACGGTCTCTCAGGGCCAGGATCACCTCCACTTATTGAAGAATAGAAGCCGCTGCTGGTCCGGCTGATAGCTGAGACAATATATGCGAGGGCGAAGTGAGAGAGGACAAAAGATCAGGGGGGGAAGGAGGGAATATGACAAAGACAAAGAGGGCTGGATGAGGAGAGAGTGAACAGGAGCTTTCACACTAGTTTTCCTCCATTTATGCCTCGGCGTTATTAAAAACAAACAGGCCAAGGCGGCTCACTGAATGCACGATCGTCTAACTGGAGTTTTGGGTCACTGCAGCACTGAGGCTGTACATCGCCAAGGTCAAACACACAGCCGATTAAAAGAGACACAAGAATCTCCAGATCTCTATTAAAGCCCTTCCCCCTGCCTTCATATTAGCTTTCCCATTTAATGATAACCAAACAGGCTTTGAGAAAGCCTGTATTGTCTCTTAGCTCTGCTGCAGCCTTTAGGACCCATCATGAACACATCTCATATAAATGCAGGAGTTTCACATGTCACAAACAGTGTGTGAAAAGCATTGAAAGGGGAATAAAGTGGAACTGCTGCATAGAAGTTCAGTTTGAGTCGAAAAGGTTTTTATATGTAAAAACGTCACTTTTTCATTACTGATATCAAAACACAATGAAAACCTATTTTCACAGAACAGAAGAAGTTCTGATTGGTGAATGAGAACTGAGCAGAAATCCAAAGGAAAGCCTGGACCAAAGTACCTTCATCTCTGGGACCAGATCCTGAGCAGTGTGATAGCTGGACATTCCCATCAGGTCTGTATTTGCATATAATTGAGCAGATGAACGCGGCGCCTTCAGGCATCGATAAATTGTTCCCAGGATGAACCAGACTGCAGCAGCTGCATGATTCTCTTCCTCGTCTCTTGGATGATTTCTGCTGACTTTCCCATCAGAGAGCAGTGAGTTCCAGGTGAGGCCTTAAAATCCATCCACAGGTGAGCCTTCAGTTAACTTTCCTCCTTGTTTTAAAAAGTACTAATCACTGTGTATTTAAACTTCTGGTTTTGAAGACATCAGTAAGTAAATCTTTTCTCTCATTGTGGTAAATATAAATTATTTTAATAATTCTAACTGACCTAAAACAAGAGAAGTTTGTGTATGTAAATTTCGGGTTTCAACTGTATGTGTAAATGTGAAAGCAGATCTAATGCCACAAAAACCATTAAACATTCCATATTTACAGATTATTGGAATTAAAAGACAAAAATTTCAGCTCAATGTTTCAGGCTTGGAAATGCAGAAACTAAAAGATTTGGAGTTTATGTGTTATAAATATAACCCTTCTCTTTCAATCAATAAAATATGCAGCATATCACACAAATTTTGTGTCATAAGTCGCCCCCCCAAAATAAAGCAAAAACTGGGGCATAGAGCACCTCGTAGTTTTGTGAGCCATATAATAACTCAGGAACCAAAAAACACCAGAGGAATGTTGACTTTTTGAAAGGCCATATTTGTCATACATGTGCATTCCAATACTGAAACAAATGGTAATAAAAGAAGGAGAAATGGCCTGAATAAAATCCTGTATAATGCATGTAATGGAAAATTGTAATTGGTATAATTTAGCTCGGGTTAGCTGGAGCAGAAAGCAACTTAACGAGGGTTCGCCACGGAGACAAAAATGAATAGAGTCATTTTGTGAAGGAGAAGCTTGACATTATCAGCTCCCCTGGAGATGCACAGCCATTTGCAGATAAATTGAGGCCCTTAGTTTAAAGTTAATTGGATCAACCTGCGGTACACCTTTGGAGTCACAGAGGTCAGCTCATATTATTCATATTCCAGTAATTATGTATTGCGTGGATGTCTCTTTGTCAGCCTGCTCTCTAAAGCCTGAACTGAGCAGAACATGTGAGGAGGTTAAGGTGGGCTGGAGCAGCGGGCCAAGCAACAGGTTACCACACTCCAATTTCAGCCAGGAAAAAAAGAAAAAAACATGGAATATGTTAGACGACTTCCGTTTGTGACATTATGAGTGCACAATTACACCCTTGATTTATATTTCAGAGAAGTGCAGCCATTTCCGTCCTCACACTATTCTTTAGGTCTCTCTTGCACTCAGTCTTTGAGTCTTGTTCACACACACCCTGTTCTGTGGTACCTCACCTACACACACTCACACATACATTTCCCTGCCGTGGGAGACTGTGGCTTATGTCCCTGTGAATAAAAAACCCATTATTCAGCTAATTAATAACATAATTAAAGCTTGCTGGCACGTCAGCCGTGGTTGATTACATCATTATTAGGAGTAATTGGGGATTTCTTTTATGGCACCTTGAGAGAAGGAAGCAGAGAGAGAGAGAGAGAGAGAGAGAGAGAGAGAGAGAGATCTCCTACAATGTTCAGTTTAGCATTTATAGAATCACTCATTCAAATCAAACTGTAGGAATGAAATTGAGCTCAGTTTAATCAAACGACATCAGTTTACTACTCTGTGCAGAATTTTCCTTCTCACTAGTGAACTCATCAATAAATCAGTTGGCAGCTGCTTTGGGATCATTAATGAGCATTATGGGTTATGCCTTGAGTGGAAAAATATAAATCTGTATTAATGCAGAAACACTAGAGTATATGTATGAAGAAAGAATTATATTAAAAAAAACTATATTTCTTGTAAAAAAAAAAATGTAATTTTGAGTACGCAGAGAAGCAAATGATTCAGGAGTTCAGTCCCACTGCAGGACAAAACTGAGAGGGAATAAAACATTAAAAATGTGCCTCTTTGCAGTGATCTTACTGCAAACACATGAACATTATACATAAATAATAGGATGGCATTTATGAGATTCTAAGACATGTATAATAACAACAAAATATGCTGAACATGAAACTTTAGAAAATGTAGACACTGTTCCTTCTCCACCAGAGATTCACATCTAGATGTCACTTTCAAAATAATGTCTTCAAACGTCATCAGCCTTCCACCAGAGAAGTACTACAGCACCAAAAATAATAAAATGATTTCAAACCAGACTTTGAAAACTATCCCATCAGATGACACGGCACCTCAGACCACCAGTAGCTGGTTTCCATACAAATGAACACCAAAATAAACTGTGAGAAAGCAGGTTTTCATACAACTTTTGACAGGAATCTTTTCTGTTCCTGTGGACAAACTCCACCCACACTGAGTGACACTCAGCAGAAGTGGAAGGAAAACATAAATGCTCTCTGCATGACTCATTGATCTTGATTTCAATCAGCGGGTCAATTTGACCTGGAACAGTAAGTGTGTCTCAAGTTCAATTTTAAAGATCACCCCTTGAAAAAAAAAAAAATCTAAATGTAATATAAAACAAAATTACAGAAGATAAATTTCGAGGATAATTCTTGTTTTTTGTGTCTAGGTTTTTACAGTGAACATATAAAAAAAAAAATACCTTGAGTAAATGAGTTAATTGTCATCATTGATCCTTTATTTGTGAGAAATAAAAAAAAAACATCATTGCACAAATATTGATTGAAATGATTAGAATTGGAGTTAATAATCAGATACAAAAATGTTTTGGAAGATTATTTTGGTTTTTGACACTATTGAATGATTAAACACTCCACAGGTCAAACTGACCCAGGAACATTATGGCTGTACGTCAGAAACGAACATAATAGGAGGATTAAAAGCTTTGAAAAAATATCTGGAGAACTTCTAAAGAAATACTGCTGAAGTACTCAACTTTCTAGGTTCAAGTATGATCAAAGTTAAGACATGCAAAACTATTTTATAGTCTGCTTCCAGACGCCATCTGAAGAGGCTTCTGCTACAGTCAATGAAAGGTTGCCCCTTTGGTTCTTCAACCAGTGGTACTGCTGGTTCTGCATAGAACCCACCTGCCAGTTTGCCTGTCGGACCAGAACTGGTTTCTGATTCATTGTTTTGCAGGAGCACAGAGGTCATCTCAGACCTGAGTCAGCCGATCATCTAACAAATCAAAAATACATTGTGGATGTCGTAAGTTAGAGAATGAAGTTATTTCTGGTATCATTCAGCTGTAAAGTTGGGTTATATTGTTACATTTTCAGACTTAATTGTAAATAAGTGAGTCAGTGATCATTTGTTGTCGTCTGTTCTGGTATTTTTGAATTAATTCCTTCAAGAGAGATTAACAAGTCTGACTGACAGAACCCCAACTCAGCTAAACTTTAACTTTATAAATAATTACGATTAATAATAATATAATTACATAAACCAAACATTAATGCAAATGTTGAATTCCATCATAGTCATAACCAAAGCTCAGGGTTACAGCCAGTCTTCTGACATGTAAACATTTAGCATATTTTATAGCCTCTTACAAAATTAGAAAACATTTAACTGACTTCTACTGACCCCAGCAATGTTGAATCCACTGTTTCCTGAGCTACTGAGCTATGATAAACCATCTGAAATCTCCTCTACAATGACTGAAACAGGAGGGCATAATGAAATTAGTCCAGACAAACCCAATCCTTTCTCTTTCTGCCTCATTAGAACCTCATGTCCATTCACTGCACACTCCCCAGGCCTCAGGTAGGAGCCACTGAAAGCCCTGCGTGTGAATCCATCTGGCTTCTTTTAATCAACTGCAGGTTGAAAGCAACAAAAAGTCGACGAGTGAAAAGAGGCGGCTGTTCTGTTTTATTTAGCTGGGATTTAGCATTAAGCAGTCTGTAACTAAGACTAACTATTATCTAATTTATTCATCTATCATTTTAATTTTCTTCATAATTTTATGTACTCTTGTGTGAATAGCAGCCTACCTCTGAAATAGCTTCATATGTGGCTTGGTAATGAGGATGATTATGTCTCACAATGTATTATGAAACCACAAGGAATTCTGGAAAAATCAGCTTTAACATCTGGAAACCGCATCCATAGAAGGGTGGGGTAATGGGAAGACTTCGCCCCAAGCAGGGCTGCTCCTGGGTGGACGGGTAACAAGGCTTCGCTCCCGTCCAGTCTGGTGTCTGTAGTTAGGTTTACAAAGTATTTGCCCTCTCAGAAATTTCTTCTGTTTTTGCTTTTTTGTCACACTTAAATGTTTCATATCATCAAACAAATTGTAATATCAGACGAAGTCATGGCACCTGGTCATGTAGCTCTGAATTTGGAAGAGCAGAGCAGGTTCCCCTATACCGGCATTTATATAAACCTATGAAGGTTCATTTTAGGAGAATATGTCTCCAACCTACCGACCGACTATAAACATTATACCACTGGCTTGGCACAACTAAACTTTGACTATAACTCAGCCTTTAGGAGTGCAAATTAATTAAAAATCGTGTATGATTTTATGGATTTATTTTTTTTAGATTCTCTCTCAGTTGCGGTGTACCTATGAAAAAAAATTACAGAGCTAAATTCTTTGAAGTGTGTTAAACACTCCCCCTGGATCCTAACATGCCCCCAATTCATATTTAACTGAATTATTCAAGTCTGCTGTGTAAGGAAACAGTATTTATTGGTGTGTTGAAGGACACTGTGAATGGCTGGATTCCTGTCAAAAGCAGCAAACAAAAGAGCTTGATGATGTACCGGTCAGTCTTCTTTGTCTTTTGCCAGGTGACAACTCTCTCTTTTTATGTCCAAAATGGAACATGTAAATAATAATCAATTCAGTCAGGATAAACTTTCCTTCATGACTTTCTGTGCGCTGGAGAAATGTCAAACCGTAAGCCTCCAGGCAGATCCATCTCCAGCTTCCTTTCTATTATTTTCTCAGGGTCAGAAGCATTTCTGACTAATGAGCAGCTCTGCAACAATACATGTTCAAGCCATTGAGGACAATATAGTGTTTGTGTAACAGAGCTATTCTTAAGTGGATTTTATTGGATTGTTTTTTTTACCCTCTAAATCCCTTTTATTATGCTGTAGTACAGGAAGAAATATTACGGAGGAGCAAAGCAGTGTTTGTTTTTTATTACTAATTTCTCTTAAGAACATTTAAACAGCTCTAACCTGTGAGAATTAAGAAGCTGGAGCATTTGTCCAAATTTGCTGATCCACTTTTAAATCCTTATTTATTTAGCTTTATACACTCCAGCACATTGGGACTCGACTGACTGTAAGCTCATTTAAAGACACAATTTCCAACTTAATCTCCTTGTAACATAACCATTATGTTTGTTTGTTTTTTTTCTGAATAAATACATTAAAGAGTAAATGTATTGTAAAATGTTTGTAAAATTCAGCTTGATTTAAAGCGGAACTCACAATCTGTCACAGGAATCAGGTAAAATATGTTACACCATTTAAATTGATAAGAAAATAAATATCCAACCACTCAATATGAAATTTGTTGATTTTTAGCAACAATGATTTATTCAGAAAACCACAATAATAAGAAATAATAATAGTTATTCTGATAAATAGATTAGTAACCAAAAATCCCTCAAAAATAATTATAGGTTAGATTTAAATCACTTAGTTTAAGTCAGCAAAAGAACCTAAATAATTAAATGTCCAAATAGTCCTGTTCTTTTTAAAAAAAGAATAATGTCCGCAAAAGAGTCCCATATCCTCAAAAAACAAAACAAAGTCCTGGAAGCATTTCTCCATTTTAATTCAAAGTCCAAATCCAAAATGAAAAATCCAAAACGTCAACCTTTCCAGGAAAGCTAATAAAGAAAAACAAAATATGTGATTTTTGTGAGGATGCTGAAAGGTAAATGCTTTTGTTTTTACAGGTTCATCTTCATGCTGTGGGGTGCTTAGTATCAGACATGCTTCAGAGGGACATTTCATCCCATGGAGAGCAAACTATTTAATAATCTAAAGACAGAGTTAGAATTCTGCCAGGATCAAACTCCAGATTAGATTTCTATTTCTATTTTCTAAGTCTGAAATGAATTTGGACTGAGAAGTAAACAGATGAAGTTTGATTTAACATTCATATCCATCTTTAAAACATCCTCTTGTCAGAGTTGAACTAGACTGTTCTTTGTAACATTCTCCCAACATTAATTCTGAATCTTTTGCTCACATCAGCATCATTCATTCAGTCCTCTCAGCTTTTACAGCGCATGTGTGATTCATTTCAGTCTGGGGTCTGCAGCTCCGGTCCTGCAGACTGGAGCTGCATGCGTTCTTTTGGATGCATCTCCAATGCATCTGAATCAACAAGCTGATTTATCTGCTTTGCGTGTCAGAAGGTTTTGCATCGTGTCTGGTCATTAACCTTTCCTTTGATGCAGGTGTGGTGGAGCTGGAATCCATACAAAATTTGCAGGACAGTGGCACTTGTTGGAGTTGCAGAGGCTTGATGTAAAAGGAGAAACTGCTCACAGATTCTCCCAATGGGGAAAACTGCAGAGGACTTATTATGTGACTGAAAACTTAGAAGGGCTGTTATCACTTTCCAGGGGATGTTAACCAGATATCTGCATGTAATCTTAATCAAAGATCAGAATTTATTTTTATTTCACCTTTTATTTTTTCATCCAGAACAAAATCCTTCTTAGACAGAAAGAGTGTTAAAGCTTTTCAGCATAAAATGCCAATTGTAGGACTGTGCTTTCTGAGCAACGTCTTTCAAACTGAAAGTCTAATATTTACCTCATTTGTACTTTGACTGGCAAACTTCCTCCACTGATATGTAAAACATTTATAAAATTGTCAAATGTATTTGCTCAATGCTCAAATTGAGTGTATTCCAACCACTTACGTGACCACAAGTGTGTAACATCAGGAGCTGGGCTTGGCCCCTTAGGTCCAGTGAAAGGAACTCTGAACGCTTCGGCATACCAAGACATTTTGGACAATTCCACGCTCCCAAATTTGTGGGAACAGTTTGGATCTGCCCCCTTCCTCTTCCAACATGACTGTGCAGCAGAGCACAAAGCAAGGTCCATAAAGACATGGATGGAGAATCTGGTCTGGATGAACTTGACTGGCCTGCACAGAGTCCTGACCTCAACCCAATAGAACATCTTTAGGGATGAATTAGAGCGGAGACTGAGAGCCAGGCCTTCTACTGGTCCAACATCAGTATGTGACCTCAAAAATTGACCTCTGGAGGAATGGTCAAAAATCCCCACAAACTCTCTTAAACCTTGTGGACAGCCTTCCCAGAAGAGTTGAAGCTGTTCTAGCTGCAAACCAACATCATATTGAACCATATGGATTAGGAATGGAACGTCACTTAAGATCATATCTGAACCAAGGCAGGTGAGCAAATACTTTTGGCAATATAGTGTATGTCCATGCACAAAACTGAAAATATTCTTTTGTTTTTGTTCAGAGATACTCAGGTACAGTTAGAGAACATTTTAGGTCAGATCTGCTTATTTAATTAGGGTCCCATATGAAGATTATGTCAAATTATGAGGACATAGTTTTCAAACTTTATTTGTGCTGAATATAGAAGCTAAAAGTTGGCGTCCTCTCTGTGAGACATGCAGCTGACATATTCAGTTGTCAGACTAATAAAAAGGAGTGTATGTCTAAAATGGGATTGAAACTATGTAATCCAGAAAAGACTGTAATCCTTTTCATGACAGATAATCAGAGTATGGTAAGGTCAGCCTTTCATCAAACAACACTGACAAATCAAATAGAAAATGACTGAAATGCATCCCAGTGAAACGAGCCTTTTCGGCAGGATTAGTGTTAGTGATTGAGGAGAAATTCTCTCAGTTCTCTTTAACAACAGACCAGTCGTCCTCCTTTTAGGATTTCCTACTGAGAGAATGTGTTCAGTGTGCCTTGGCTTTAATCAGAGCTAAACTTGTACCACTGACGGATGCCAGCCAGGTGCTGATGCAGTGAATACTCATGGATCCCTCAGCACAAAGAACCGGTTTCAGATAAATCATCTTTATGGAGCCACAAGGTGAAGAATTAACAAGACACTAACTCAACTGGCTAACACCAGTTAGCGTTGAACACACTCAAATATTTCCACTTTCACTGGAAGTCAGAACTCTAGCAACGTCTCAATCAACTGAACCATGTTTCATCTGTAAATCAGAAACGCGAGTTTATTTGTTCTGTGACATTAATACGACATACAAAACTACTAGCCAAAAACCGTAACTTCATGATATATGAATTCAAACATGTTCACACTTGGACAGAATTGTTGGTACCAGTCTGTTAATGATTGTATAATAAAGTACAGAATTATTGTGACATTGTAATAATGTTTATTATTATGTTTTTTCAATGATTCTTTTGAACTACAATGCAGAAACAATGTATGTTTTACTTTGATTAATATTCAGAAGGAATGTATTATTATTATAACTTGTCAGTTTCAATATACTGTATGTCAGTCACCACTGTAAGGTATTCAGTCATTAACAAAGGAGAACCAACAATTTTGTCAAAAAGTATAAAACAACAATTTTCTACAGATATCTAAGGTCTGAACAAACATGCAGCAGCCATCTTGGTTTTTGAGGTCAGGCTCATTGAGAAACATCCAACTTGCCAACTGTTGGCAGGAAGTTAACAGAACACACAATGTCAGTTTTCCAAGTTTGGAAATTTCTGTGTCAAAGCTCCAAAGTTCCTAACCAAAATATCAAAATGATTCTATTTATTAACTTGAGACTCAAATCACGAGTCTGAATGAAATGTTCACTTTCTGCTGTGTTCGGCAGAAACAAAATTAGAACACTGTTTTAGACTTAACTAGTACATTTATTTTGAAATCTAATGGGCTGCCACCTACTGATGCACCAACTGTATTTCAGAAAGAGGCATTTTGTCCCAAATGGAAGACAAGTATCAGCAGTAATAAGTAAAAATAATGCTGCTGAGGGGCCTGTTTGTATATCTGCTTGTGTCTGCCTGACGGCCAGACTGTGCCACTGCCTCCCTAACTTTGTGTCATGTGTTAACACGTTCTGTCATGCTGGCTTCTGGCCAGACACTAGCTAATCGCTTCCTGTCATTTGCAGCATTTCCACGTGTGTAGGAACGCCTGTGAGCTAAGAAACACTCCCCTCAGACATTCCATCAAAACAGAAATCAATCTGTGCATCAACTGTTCCGTTTCACAAAAAGAGAATTAACATTTTGAGCTTCCTTTAATTGGCTTCATTGCAGCCATAAATCACAGTAAGATACAAATGTGTCCTGGTATGACAGTCAATAAAGTCATTATGCAGGGAGGCAGATGGGAGCTGTTGCTGTAATTTCCGTTTTGGATCAGAACAACATGAATTCATGAATTTGAGCTCTGCTGCCGTCCAGCAGAAGGCTGGAGCAAATAAGCACTTCTCTGATGACTGCATGTCTCTTCACACTCTGACAGCGGTCATCTCTCAACCAGCACACAGCTGCCTGCTGGCACAAATCAAGCACGGCCAAATTTAATCAGCTGCACATGGAGGCAAACCAATCCAAGGGCCTTTGGGCAAATGCAAATTTTACTTCTACTGTAAAGCTGCCATTTTGCTTTCTATTCCCATATTTTTTTCTTCCAGTTTGAGAAACATGGGTTCAGGCAGCAAACACAGCATAATTAATAGCATTGTGTGAGGAAACATGCGATAACACTGAGATAATAAATTGCAATATTTTAAAAGCAATCTAATATAAAGAACCTAAAGTGGTCTTATGATTGTAAAGTGCTGCCTGGGTGCGGGAACCCCAAAGGGCCTGCAATCTGAGAAGCAGTGGTCCATACATCCTCCTCCTCTACAGAGTCCAGAGAAAAAGTTCTGACCTACATTTTACAGCTCATTAACTATACAAAGACTAGCTGCAGAAAATAAACCGACAGAGAGCATGAGTGTGTTGTCTCTGGGCTCATTCCTGAGAGCTAATGTGTGGGAAAGTTAAAGCTCCAGCATGCACACGCCGCACATTCAGAGAGGCTCTAGAGCCAAGAGCGAAAGAAATCTGAATGTGACTTGATGCTTATGGAGAGGACATCCACGCAAACAAACAGGGACAAACACATCCATGAAGGAGTCACTGTTATTTATGTGTTGGAGGAAGAAATGTTTAGATTTCAAAATATAAGAGCATTTATTTTTACTGATCTTTTTTCAGATGAGTACTGCAGTTTAAATGTTCAGACATACATCCACAAAACTCCCAATCTTGTAAAACAATATATTCCCAAACATAACCAGTTAATACATTAGTCTAGATAGTTAAGAGACTGTCATTGTGAAAAAAAATGAAAAAGAAGAATAATTGATTATTGAAAATGACAAATTATTTGCTGTCTTTATGTTCGTCATGGATAACTAATGATAATACCGTACATTGCAAAAAAACATAAAATAGTCAATTCTGTTCTTAAAACATCTCAGCTTTTAAGAAAGCCACATCTCGCTTTTATCATAAACCCTCTGAGACAATTTGAATAACATACGGTATGTGAGGTATGTTATCTATGGATATACAAAATATCTGCATCAACATCGGTATTGACCAATTTTAGACACTATTCAGCATATCAGTATTGGTTTAATAAGTAAAACTGTCCCGATATTAATGTAGCCCCTGGTTAAAAACCATGCACTTACGGTCTTTAATATTTACAAAATATTTACATGATTGGTTTTATGTAAA
>CAEFZX010028234.1:0-34823 GCA_903066825.1 Alfaro cultratus | reverse complement strand
TTAATTTGTGCGCGTGTCTTTTTTTTGTTTGCATGTTTTCTCTTTTGCTGCGCATTTGCACCTGTCGGCCACCGTAACAAACAGTACCTGGAACGAAGATCCGTCGCAGCCCTCGGAGGGCGGTACACCGCTACTCCGGCCAACAGGCAGTCGGGCGTCCAACGACGGTGAAAAGATCCAGAAATCCAAAAGGCTGATGCCATACAAAGCGAACCGCACGCGAGAAGAAAAAAGGAGCAGAGCCTCGGATGACGTCATGCTATATAGCCTCTGATTGATCATCCGATGTGTCACAGGTGTGACTCTGTTGATATTATTGCTCGAACGGCGCATGCGCAAGGGGAGTATTCAGTGCTTTCAGCACCGCCCTCTGGCGGTCAGTAGGGATGAAATAGAACTCCAGGTTTGTTTCTGATGAGGGAAAAACTTTCTGACATAATGGAAACCTGAAAAACTCAATTTTACACGACACTGCCCCTTTAATGGTGCTAATTTCTTCAAATCTAAACATATTTTATAAAATGCAGATGAAGAATAATTTTCCAGCTGAATCCGGATTGTTTATCCGTTTCTGTCCTCCAGCGGGTCGGAAGTCCTGCCCTCTGTGTCCTGAGGAGAAGTTCAAGGCTTGTTACAGCCACAAGCTGCGCCGCCACCTGCAGAACCTCCACTGGAAGGTCTATGTGGAGTTTAAAGGTAGGACAGCAGAGAGACGCAGCCAGCAGCTTCAGCCTGATGCTGACCTTTGACCTCTGTCTCCCTGCAGGAAGCAGGATGTGCATCTGCCACCTGGCCTGCAGGAACCCCAAACCCAGCCTGAGCGGAGATCAGGTGAGGCTCCACTCATCATCAGCAGGGATGGTAGAGTAATTGAAACTGGAGCTGGGACGCCATTTTCATTTTTAATCATGTTAATTGCAGGGTGTGTGTTAATCAAATGCAATTAATTTTATTTTAATAATCAAAATAAGCAAAATTTTCCATTCAAAAAACATTTTGCTGCTAAATTATTGAATAATCATCCAATTCAACAAGATATTTACAGTTCAGCTCTTCAGGTTCTTCGGCCTTCAGATTGGAGCAAAGTGTTTCAGGAAGTTCTGATCCAGTTTGTTTAGGAACATCTGACCTAAACAAACTGGACCATGATGTATGATGTTCGCTGATGACACAGCGATCTGTGTGTCTGCTGCAGAAAAACACAACTTAAATAAAAAATGCCACCAAACTTTGAGGAGTTCCTGAAGCGGACTCAGTTCTGTCCGTCCTCCAGGTGTCGGGTCGACACATGGCCCACTTCCACTGCGTGGTGTGTTCGGTCACCATCGCCCGGAAGACGGACATGATCAGCCACCTGAAGCGCCACTTCAACAAGGGAGAGACGGAGGCCAGCTACCCCGGCGGCTCAGACGCTCAGATGGAAGAGCCCAGTGAGCGCCGCCGTCACAGCGAGTCTGACGGAGGCGGACTCTCCGCTCACGATCCCGTTTCTCACCCACAGCGCCGTCGGGTCAGGCTTACGAGATCCTGAAGGAGCTGGGCACCAACGTCCAGCTGCTGCCCAACCACAGCACCCCGCTGAAGAGCGACACGTACTTCAACCGGAAGATGAAGAACAACAGGTCTAGACGGGGATGACGCGTCTGTTTCTGAGTGAAAACCATCGGCTGAAGCTGAAGCTGAAGCTGCGTGTTTGTGTTGCAGGCAGCTGGTGTTCTGTTCGCTCGCGGTTCTGGCCGAGGAGAGAAACCCACTGGAGTGTCTGGATGCTTTTGGAGCCACAGGTGAGACGAGATGAAACTGGACAGAGACCAGCAGACTGATGGATTAACACATTTAACAAACATTCACACACCACCAAACTTACAAATGAATTTATTTAATTCAGCCACGTTGGAGAGTTTTCAAGTCAGACTGTTCAGCTCAGTTTCATTTATTTCTACAGCGCCGTTTCACAGCAAATGTCTGGAGGCACTTTATAAAAACCTCATTTCCATCCAATCACACACCAGTGCATTAACGTCACTTTATTATTCAAATTAGTTTAAAAAGTTTCTGGGGAACGTGGCAGAGCATCGAGTCGTTAACTAGCAGTGTTCACTCCTCCTGGACCAGCAGGGGGCGCCAGACAATCAGCAGCTTTGAGTCCTTGACTTTAATGATCCGTCTTACAGAGCATGCATGCAGTGACAGTGGAGAGGAAAACCATATGATGACTTTCTGAAGGCAGAGTTTCAGAAAGAGCAGGAGCTTCTTAAAGAGACAGAGACCCAATTTCAAGACATTAAATCAGGAAGTCAAATTTCTTTTAAGTCAAATAGCATTTTTATAAAAACTGAAGAAAACATAGATGCTAAAGGGCCTGAAAAACAAAAGCTACTGCCCCTTTAATACACCGGACTGTAATCCAGTGAGCCGCTCTGCACTGCTCAGTGGAACGAGGCGCAAGGTTCTGGAGTAAATGAACTTTGGGCCGGAGTACGGAGGAGTACTGAACGGGTTCTGCTGCTCCTCAGGCATCATGGGCCTCCAGTGGGCCAAACATCTCCGCAGCTCCGTCAGAGTGACCATTACAGACATCAGCGACACCTGCGTCAAAATGATCAGAGAGAACTGCGAGCTGAACGACATCTGGGCCGATGGCGGCTCTCGAGGGCCGCGGGGCCCCGACAGGGCCGGCTGCGAGCCGGAGACGGCGCCCGTCGCCACGGTGGAGGTCGTCAAGATGGACGCTAATGTCATGATGCATCTGCGGCCGTTTGACTACATGTAGGTTGACCTTTAAACCCATCCTGAAGCTTCTGATGTCAGTCGTAAAATGCTTTGACCTTTAACCTTCCAGCCACCTGGATCCTTTCGGCACGGCCGTGAACTACCTGGATGCTGCCTTCAGAAATGTCCGAAACCTCGGCATCATCTCTGTGACGTCCACAGACACGGGCTCGCTCTACGCCAAGTCGCCCAACGTCACGCTGCGCCACTACGGCTGCCACATCGTACGCACCGAGTACTACAAAGAGCTGGCCGCCCGCATGGTGGTAGCCACGGTAGCCAGGTAGGCCCGCCCTGCTGAGGGCTGTCAGCGCTAACGCAGATTAATCTGAGCGTTTCAAGGCGGCGGATTAATCTGAGCGTTTCAACGCGGATTAATCTGAGTGTTTCAAAGCAATACCGCAGATTAAGCCACTATCCATGTTGACCTAAAAGCCTCTCAGAGGGTTACTGAGTTCACAGCAGCCATTATGGATCGACGAACAGCGAAAGATGAGGTTTCCATGGCAGCAGAGAGCAACAAAAGTTTAACATGTTTAATCTTCCTGGTGTTGCGTTGCGTTTCTAGCCCACATGTTCATGTCTAAGTTTACTAGCTCACAATTTCACATGCACAAATTTTGCCAGTCGCTCGTCTGGACAAACGACTTTCGCCTCATCGCTCAAGTTCCACAGGAAATAAATGGAGATTTTCTAATTTAACGTTTAAAACAAAAAGGCTTCCTTTAAACCTTCCTGAATATAAAAACCGAGAATCTTTAGACATGTTTGAGTCAATAAAACATGTTGGCGGTTTTTCTATGGGCGGTGTCCCAGGGCGGCATCAGAAAGGGGCAGCAGAATAACGTATCTTCTCTGAGTGGCTCTTGAACACTTTTGCTACTGTTTGCTTGAGTTGTGGAGTAAGTAAGGAATCAGATAATTGAATTTTAATTGGTCGGAGTGCAACAGGAGGGTCTTGAACCGCTGCGTGCATATTTATATTTCCAGCTTACAAAATTAGGCGCAGTGATTAGTGACAGCGCTGCAGTGTGATTAATCTGAGTCATTTTGTTTAATTGACTGTTTTTAATGAAGCCGTTTAGTGAGATGTTCCTGTGACGTCCTGCAGGGCGGCGGCGCGCTGTAACAAAGGCATCGAGGTTCTGCTGGCCGTGGCTTTGGAGCACTTTGTGCTGGTGGTGGTGAGGGTCCTCAGGGGCCCGACTCAAGCAGACGAGTCGGCCAAGAAACTCCGCAAACTGGTCCACTGCCAGTGGTGTGAGGAGAGAGTGTTCCTGAAACTGGGCAACATGGTGGACGGTGAGCTGCGTTCAAACTGGACGACTCGCTACTTCACACCATAAATCAGATAAATGAAACTCTGAAGCTTCATCTGTTGCTCTAAGTAGAAAATTATTGTTTTATCTCAGTTCACTCAAAAAGGAGGTGGATGTAATTGTGCAGGAAACGAGCGTCGTTCAGATGTAGCTGCTGTTGGAAAAATGTTGTTGATGTTAAATTAATATTTATATGTATAAAATCCATTTTCCCTCCTAACAGCAGGTTAGGAGGGAAAATATATTTAGTTTTTGTTGAGCTTGTTTAGTATAAGTTAGCTCTACTTATTCAGTTCAGCTGAATTTACTCTGATTAGTTTAGATTATGTTAGTTTGTTATAATCTGTCTTCTCTTAGGTTTGTGTAGCTTAGCTTTTTTAAGCTCAGTTTTTTGTTTCTAATTTTGCTTCATCTTAACCTAACTTCTTGGAATATGTTGGCTTAGCTTTGTTTAGTGAAACTTTATTAACACATTGTTATATGGCGCCTAATTTATTTTCTTTTAACACAATTTTTGCTGCATTAGGAGGAAACTAACTTACCTGCAGGATAAATTAAATTTTAACTCCTTTTCTTGTAGACACTCTTCCCTGTCACTGTCATGGAAGTCTGCCTGGGAAGACGGCGGTGCAGCTGGGACCTCTGTGGTAAAAATCCAGGACCATAAATTAAAACTCACAGCTTATTTCTAAGTATAACCGGGTTTGCGGCTGTTTGCAGGGCCGGCTCTCTGTTTAACACCGGCTTCCTGAGGAGGATGCTGTCAGCCGCCGTGCAGCACAGCATGGACGACATCCAGCCGCTCGTCAAAACGCTCATCTGCGAGTCCGAGTGCACCACGCTCAAGTCGCTGGCGCTCAGTAACCAGGGTAACCGCCTCAGCTCCGACGCCGCCTGCTGCACCTGCAGCATAAAACGCTGAATGTTGTGTTTGTGCTGCAGCGGAGTGTGGAGTCGTCATCAAGACGCTGCAGAGCGGAGAGGATGGAGGTCCGGCTGATCAGGCCGGTCAGTTTCTCTGCTTTTAGCTCCGTCAGCAGCTGTAACCAAACATCAGTGGTTCTGTTTGTCCTGTAGAGGGCAGTGTTGGACAAGTTACAGCAAAATGTTTGTGGTTTTTACCAAAACTCTTTATGGATGCTGTTATTTAGTGAAAACTTCTGCAATCACAACTCAGACTGTTGAACATTAATTGTTCAGTTTAAATTTTTTTAGTTTGTACAACCAATTCAGTGAATAATAATAATCATGTAATTAATGTTTCTAACACATAACTGAATAAGTCATAAGATCCTCCTGCCTGATGAATATCTGTACAGGATTGAGCTTCTATTTAAAATAGCTCTACAGTCGGGATGGGTTTATTGCCAAAAATATCATATTTTTTTAAATACTTCTAACAAAATGACAGACACATTTTCTGCTTTTTATTTTTATTTGGCCAAATAAATGTGTAGAGATTTTTTTTTCCTTTATAAACATAAACAGAATACAAAATATTTCTATATAAATATGTACAAAATCCCACAGTGTGTTTTGTGCATAAAATAAAAATAATAATTAAATAAATATAAATGTAAAGTAATTTGGCCAACAGGAAAATGGACTGAAATCAGCCACCAAGTGGAGATAAAAATGAAAAACTGCAACAGAACATCAAGTTTATAAGATGTTAAAAAGTTTTTGCCTTATGTTTTTTAAGAACTCAAACATTATGTGCAAAACTAAAAATCTTGTTTTAATATAAGAGGAAATCTTTATATTTAAATGATAAAAAGTGGATAAAGTAGAAGCTTGTGCTCATTTTGTTCATTGTTTCTCTCGTCTCCAGTGAAGTAAAAACCTCCTCAGTGTTTTTATCTTTCGCTTCATGTTGAACAGAAAAGTTCAGCCAAACGAGGCGATTCTGTTTCTGCTGAGCTGAACTTTGGTTTTCTGCAAACGAAACAACTTGAAACAATCTGACTCCTTCTCACAATGCAGCTTTGTTCTCTGACTGGAGTCAAAATGTCTCTTACTGCAGAAAGCATCAACATTTCATGACTCGACTGAACCGACGGCTCAGATTTACTCTGAAGATCCAACACTTAGACGTCTTTCATCTAGAAAAGTTTCAAATCTTTTCCTTTAGAATCTATTTTTACATTCTGCTTTGATCTTTCCAGCTGCACATTTCTTTATTTAGCTAGTTATCTTTAGTTAACTATAGTTATCTTTAGTTAACTATAGTTATCTTTAGTTAACTATAGTTATCTTTAGTTAACTGTAGTTATCTTTATTTAGCTAGTTATCTTTAGTTAACTGTAGTTATCTTTAGTTAACTGTAGTTATCTTTAGTTAAGTTTGTTAGTAACAAGCCGTTTCATCCATGCAGTGATTCTTAAACCAGTTTCAGTTGTACAACAGTTTAATACTTAGATTTCACTGAAATAAGTTTGACTTTACCAGTTTGTAATCATGTACAGTCATGTTAAATTCCTGTAAATTATACTTAACATATTTCATTTTATTTATTTCAAGCAGGTTTTTTTTAAACAAGTAATGAAACATAACCAGAACAAATAATTAGTGAAGCATTTCTCTTCTGTTTGAAACGGGAGGAAGAAATGATTTAATTCAATCCGACTCTTTTCTCAGTTTAATGAAATATATGACTTACAATAGTTATCATTAATTTGTAATAAAACCATGTTAATATATTCAGATGCCTGTTCAACATACTGTGTTAAAGAACCAATAAATAAATTATATTACATAAATAAAATGATTACAAACTTTAATAAAAAGACAAGAAACTAATAATGACAGTTGTAAATAATACAGAATCAGAATAAATATCAAGTCTTTGCCAATATGCATCTATAAATTCCTCATAATCTGAGTTATGGAACGAGTAAAAAACAGAAAAACTACCAACGACGGTAAAATATTAATAATCTATTAGATTAATAATAATCTAGTAGATTATTATTAATCTAGTAGATGTAAATGATAATGTTTGTTTTCCTGCAGGGAAAAGGAAAAGCGGGGAGGATTGTGGGAACCTTGTGAAGAAGCTGAAGCCTGATGCGACTCTGGATCATCCTGCCTTCTACTACAGCATCCACCGGCACAGCATCCGCAGCATGAACATGCCCAAGTGAGTCCAGAGCCCAGGGGAACCCGACCCGACCCGGTCCGGCCCCAGGGGAACCCGACCCGGTCCGGCCCCAGGGGAACCCGACCCGGTCCGGCCCCAGGGGAACCCCACCCGGTCCGGCCCCAGGGGAACCCCACCCGGTCCGGCCCCAGGGGAACCCGACCCTGTCTGGCCCGTCTGAACCGTTCTGCTGCTCTGCCTTCGCAGGTTGAACAAGTTCCTGCAGTACCTGACGGAGGCCGGCTTCAGGGTGAGCCGGACCCACTTCGACCCGACCGGGGTCCGGACCGACGCCACGCTGCAGCAGTTCAAGTCCGTCCTCACCAAGTACAGCGTGCCGACCGGAACCAACACCGGCAGCGCCGGCCAGAGCGCTGCCAGCAACGAGAAGGCGGTCTGAGCCGGGAACCGCCTCTCTGCTGCCTGACCCGGTTCTGACCCAATCCTAACCTGGTTCTGACCCGATCCTGACCCCATTCTGATCCGGTTCTGACCTGGTTCTGACCCAATCCTAACCTGGTTCTGACCCGATCCTGACCTGGTCCTGATCCGGTTCTGACTCCGTTCTTTCCTGGTTCTGACCCCATTCTGACCTGGTCCTGATCAGGTTCTGACCCTGTTCTGACCTGGTCCTGATCCGGTTCTGACTCCGTTCTTTCCTGGTTCTGACCCCATTCTGACCTGGTCCTGATCAGGTTCTGACCCTGTTCTGACCTGGTCCTGATCCGGTTGTGACACGGTTCTGACCCTGTTCTGGCCCTGTTCAGACCCAATCCTGACCTGGTTCTGACCCTGTTCTGACCCGGTTCTGACCTGGTTCTGACCCGATCCTGACCTGGTTCTGACCCGGTTCTGACGCTGTTCTGACCCGGTTCTGAATCCGTTCTGACCCGGTTCCGACCCGATCCTGAATCCGTTCTGTCCCGGTTCTGACCCGATCCTGACCCTGTTCTGACCTGGTTCTGACCCAGTTCTGACCCGGTTCTGATCCAGTTCTGACCTGGTTCTGATCCCGTCCTGACCCGGTTCTGATCCTGTTCTGACCCAGTTCTGACCCTGTTCTGACCCAGTTCTGACCCGGTTCTGACTGCGCTCATGGACTTTTATTAGAGCACAAACTGATGAGAATCTATTTAATTTACCTAAAAATATTATTTTCTCCTTTTTATTTTGTCTCAGAATAAAAATCTTTCTGAAACTTATTTTTTGCAGCTGTTTTATATTTCAGTCAAGAACCAAAAATAATAAAATTCTGAGCAGATTTCTTCATTAAAATTAAAAATGGCTTCAAAGAAATGAAGTTTTGCCTGTTGATCGATTTTTAATGTGCAGATATGAAATATTTTGATATGCAGGAAAATATTAGAAGTTTCATCACATTAACAATAATAACTGTCTGGAAAAATGTTTGGATGCAGAATTTTCATCTTTTGAAAATAAGATCAGAGTTCAGGGTTCAAAGCTGAAGAGAACTGAGGTCCTACATTTCCCACAATGCAACCTGCTTTATGTTTGGACAGATTCAGTTTATGATCTTCTGTAGTTTTAAGTTATCAGGTTTAATTTGAGTAAAATAATTAGAAACATTTAAACCTGCAGCTCTGACATCACAAAAACAAACTTTATATTTCCAACTAAAAACATTTACATTTATTTTTTTTAAAGTAGAGAAAATTAACCGAACAGTTTGGAGAAATATGAATCAGTTCAAACATCATAATCCATTTTATTTATGGTTTCTGTTGTGTTCAGTTTTTATTTATAGCTTTTGGTTATTTTTTATTTCGTATATTTAAAATATTTTCCGATTCCAGAGTGGAGAGTTTTAATCAATCAATGGATCAATTTCATAATTAAAGTTAAAGTCTCTTAGAGGAATAACTTCAATCACTATGATGTCATCAGATTAATTGAAAATGTTCAACAATATTATCATTTATCACAAGTTATTGGGATCATTTATCGTCCAGTAGAAACTGGTAAAGTTTCAGGTTTTCCTCTATTTAACTCTAAACTAACCAATCACAAGCGTTCAAACCCATGACGTCATCAGATGGGAATTCCCAAACTGTTCAAAGCCTCCTGGTTTCAGTGTATGTAAACTTCTGGATTTAAGGAGGAGGATGAAGGATGAAGTGGATTATTTTATATTCCGGGATTATTATCTTTGTTTCTGGTTGTTGGATTTTATTTAGATTAATAATTTAGGTGATAAACCTGCGATGACCATCAGGAACCTGCAGGGATTGAAAAGGAAAAACTGGTTTTCCTTGTCCCTGAACGAGGAGGAGGAGGAGGAGGAGGAGGAGCAGGAGGAAGAGCAGGAGGAGGAGGAAGAGCCGCCCTCCTCTTCCTCTCCGCAGAGCCGCTGATCCAGTTCGCACCTGCGGCCTGATTCTACCTGTGGCTCCGGCAGCAGCAGCAGCAGCACCATGGGGGTCTCCGCGTCCAGCCTGCTGGATGAAACCAAGTCCGCCAACATCACAGGTAAGACCCGAGGGCCGCGGACTCTCTCCGGGCGCAGGCGGACCTGGACCGGCCTGCACTGAGAACAAAGTTCTGGTCTGCGGTCAGAGTAATCGGATCACCTGCCGCTGGTTTTCATCCAGAGGGACCGGCTCGGTTCTGGTTCTGCTTTGTGTTTTTCCGCGGATGAACGTCCCGAACCGCGCGGTTCTGCTGCGGTGATCTGCGGGAAGCATCGGGTCGGTCCGGGTTCCTGCGGGATGTGCGGGTCGCTGGGCGGGTCTTTATGTGCTGGTTACCTGAGCAGGTGTTCCGGTTCGGATCTGACTGGGTTTACTGGGAGAATCTCTGCAGTGGTTCGGAGGTACCGCGGTCCATTCTGGCGGTTCTGCTGCAGAGAAATAACTTGACCCAGTTCAGTCATTCTGCTCACGGTTCGGAGTCTTTTTCTAACTTTTTCAGTGAAAACGGAACATTTCTGTTTGTTCAGGAGAGAAACAGACTTCCTTTCGTGAGAGAGGACTGGTTCTGGTCTGGTTCGGTTCTGGTCTGGTTCTGGTCTGGTTCGGTTCTGGTCTGGTCTGGTCTGGTCTGGTCTGGTCTGGTTCGGTTCTGGTCTGGTTCTGGTCTGGTTCGGTTCTGGTTCTGGTCTGGTTCGGTTCTGGTCTGGTTCTGGTTCTGGTCTGGTTCTGGTTCTGGTTCTGGTCTGGTTCTGGTCTGGTCTGGTCTGGTTCTGGTCTGGTTCTGGTCCGGTTCTGGTTCGGTTCTGGTCTGGTTCTGGTCTGGTCTGGTTCTGGTTCTGGTTCTGGTCTGGTTCTGGTCTGGTTCTGGTCTGGTTCGGTTCTGGTCTGGTTCTGGTTCTGGTTCTGGTCTGGTTCTGGTTCTGGTCTGGTTCTGGTTCTGGTCTGGTTCGGTTCTGGTCTGGTTCTGGTTCGGTTCTGGTCTGGTTCTGGTCTGGTCTGGTCTGGTCTGGTTCTGGTCTGGTTCGGTTCTGGTTCGGTTCTGGTCTGGGTCTGGTCTGGTTCTGGTTCTGGTCTGGTTCTGGTCTGGTTCTGGTCTGGTTCGGTTCTGGTCTGGTTCTGATTCTGGTTCTGGTCTGGTTCTGGTCTGGTCTGGTTCGGTTCTGGTTCTGGTCTGGTTCTGGTCTGGTTCTGGTCTGGTCTGGTCTGGTTCAGTTCTGGTCTGGTTCGGTTCTGGTCTGGTTCTGGTCTGGTCTGGTTCGGTTCTGGTCTGGTTCTGATTCTGGTTCGGTTCTGGTCTGGTTTGGTTCCAGTGGCTCATGCCTGGAACGGCTCCAAAGGGAGGCGGCTGAACCCGCAGCCATCAGATTGCAGGTCATGTAGGAGACACTCCACACTTTGGAGATCTGAGCCTCATGTTGACAAGCAGGTTCCAGGTTCTGATCACATGTTCTGGTTTCAGGTTCCACATGAAGCTCAGCAGAAGAAAAGTTTCTTTCGTTTAGGTTCCTGCTAAACGGTCTAGTCAAAACATGACCTTGATATAAACACCATGTTTTATCTCAACTCTGCTGGATTCTTGTTTCTCACTTCCTGCTGCCTGACAGAGGAATCAGATCTGAATTTGGTCATTTTATGCTCCTATTTTTGGATCATAATTATTATCGTAATTATTATTATTACTATTATTATTGTTATTATTATTGTTATCATTATCATTATTATTATTATTATTATTGTTATTATCATTATTATTGTTATCATTATTATTATTATCATTATTATTGTTATTATTATTATTATTATTGTCATTATTATTATTATTATTATTATTATTATTATTATTATTATTGCTGCTGTCAGGAAATGAAAGGCGATAAACAAACCAGATCTCGTCAGAAGTTGTAAATGTTTGGATTATGACTTCAGTAGTTTCACTGCTTTGGGTTCTGGTTCTGGTTTTGGTTCCAAACCTTTTGGTCTTCGTTTTGCACCGTGGTGTGTGACCCCAGGGGTCAAAGGTCAGCTAGCCACTGAGTTAAGTTGGTGTTTAAAAAGCAAAGAAGAGGTTAAAACTGACATCAGTCATTAGCGACTCTGTTCCGTCACAAACTTCACCACTGCTGCTGTTTCCATGGTTACAGTGCAAGAATGTGGGAACATGAAGCCATTGAGGCGCTGCGACCCATCGGCCCTGAACAGCTTCAGAACGTCGGTCCACTAACTGTTTGGGCCGAAATGGTTCCGACAGTGTGAGGACGGGGTCAGGATGGGGTCAGGATGGGGTCAGGATGGGGTCAGAATGGGGTCAGGATGGGGTCAGGATGGGGTCAGAATGGGGTCAGGATGGGGTCAGGATGGGGTCAGGATGGGGTCAGGATGGGGTCAGAATGGGGTCAGGACCGGTCTGGAGTCCAGTTTATTTCTATAAAACATTTCAGTAACAAAGCAGACACTCAACAAATATGTTGATCAATACTCCAGTTATTATTAATCAGCTGCGTTTCAGATTTAAAAGAACTCTGTGTTTCGACTGTTTTTCAGTTTTCTGGAAGTTTGTTCCAGATTTGTGTCACATAGAAGCTGAAAGCTGCTTCTCTGTGACGGTGCCAGAAGTTTCCAGAACCTCTGAGGTCTGCAGGTTCTGGTCCAGCTGCAGATCTTTAATACATACTTTTAAAAACAAGTTAAATCTCTGATAACTAATAAACACAATCAACACATAAAACAGACAGAAGCTCATTAAAGTTAATGATGTCATTTTTCACATATTTTGGGTTTTTGCTCGTTTATGATTTTTTTAACCCAATTCCCAAATATTCAAATGAGTCAAATTTTCCCAGAAAAACGTTTTTACAGTGTAGTTGCCTTTTGCGTCTTTCAGGTTTTCTCTTCTCACTTAAACCAATAACAAGACGAAGGCGTTGATTCAGTTCATACAGGAGATTCATCAGGAAGTTCAGCTTCCTGCTCAGATCAGACGATCAGAAACTGATAATCATTTGATATTTAAGTGATTTGGTGGCAGATAATTCAGGTTAATTTAGACTTTGAGCTGGGGTTTTTGGTGCTGAGCTGTTCAGTGATTTATAAATCTACTGTCAGCGCCACATGTGCAGGTTCTGTTCTGGACTGAGACTCCAGAATCCCTGATTGTCTTTTTTATTGTTCTGGATGGAAAAGTTTCCATTTTACTGGATTTATCCGTTTTTTAGCATTCATGTAAGTCCAGATATTTGTTCTAAAAGCTTCTTTGTGAAACGAGAAGCTGAAGTCAGGAGTTTGGTGTAAAATCTGAACTCCAGCAGCAGATTAAAGTGAGCAGAACCAGGAGGTCCAGAAACCGGTGGACCCGGCTGCTGCAGCAGCTGGCTGCAGCAGCCGGGTCCACCCTGGCGTTCCCGCTCTGTGTTTCCTCCCGTTGCCCCTCCTGGCCGCTCTGCCTCCAGCTGCCATTACGCCACCGCTCAGACATGCAGACGGAGAGGAAACCCAACGCTCCGGGTTCGGCCCGACTCGAGTGTTCACCTCAGAGTGGGAGCGAAGCGCCGCGGCATCGTAAAGTTCCTGTCAGCTGCAGGAATGTTTGCAGACAGGATTTTAAAACTCCACGTCGGACCGGCTCTGCTGCTCCCAGCGACGCCTTGCTGGACCGGCGCCAGACCTTTAAACTCCAGAAAAATGTTTTAAAAATGACATCAGAGCTGCAGAATCTGAGAGTTCATGTTTCAGATGTTCTGGTCCAAACAGAAAAATGATCAGAAAGAGCTGAACTCCAGCATCCATGTCTGGATCTGGAATAATCCAGATCCTGATTTTGCTCATTTTTAAACATAAATACAAAAGTTATGGAAGAATTTACAGCTGAAATGGACTGGGAGATAAATGGAGCCTTTTAGTCGATGGGAGAGAGAAACAAAGACTCAAAATTATAAGTTTTTTAATTAGTTTTTCCTCTCGTCAGGTTTTCAGTAACTGATAAATAAACTTTTTCCCCGTTCAGTTAATTTTTCATCACATTTTGATTTTAGGAAAATATTGCGTCTCTGACAGAAAACAAACTTTTCTGGATGTTTGCAGCCGTTTCACAGCTTCCTGTTAGCTAACCGCTAACTGCGTTTCCAATACAAATGTTTGTTTTCTGCTAATGTTGGAAAAAATACAATTTCGCAAATGTTGCGTTTCCATTAAATCAGAAAAGAAATTAAAATCACGCGATCATTGTCCGACCACTTCCTGTCTTCTTCTTCATGGTTTTTGTCAGTAGTAACATCCAGTTGTTGATCATGTGACTCATGTGATGTAAAAAATTGTTTCCATTGCAGTTTTGCTGAATAAACAGATTTTATGGTAAAAAAACAAACAAAAACATTTCATTGTGATGCCAAAACTTTGTATTGAAAAGCGAGAGGTTTGTTTAAATTGCCATGTTTTCATTTAGCAAATATATTTTCAAAATGTCAAACGGTGATCATGTGGTGGAAACGCTGTGAAATCTGCTCCGTCTGCAGAGGAATTACAGGAATGCTTCACACTTCCAGCTTCCAGGAGAAACTTTTAATGTGAGGATTCAGAACTGATGAGGAGAGTTTCTCCTGAAACTCAAACACTCGTCCTCTCTCCTGGGTTTCTGGTCTCAGGTTTTTCCGGACCCAGAAACTCTGAACCTGAGTCCAGTGAAATTCCACTGACTTCCAGGCCACGTGAATCCATGTTTTCCTGCCGTTTTCTCTGTTTGGAAAGTTTTTGCTGTGGACCGACAAACCGGTTCCCACTGTGGAAACTTCCCCACTTCCCCTCTGTTTACATGTTGGTGTGTGGAAACACCAACATGCTCTGATTTTAGGAGGAAATGTCATTTTCCAGTTTAAACGGAGAAAAAAAAAACCTTCATCAATATAGAAACTGGAGATAATCGGCACCAGAACTGAACAAAGTTGTATTTTCATCCAGGTTTGAATGTTGTGCTTTTATTTTGGTAGCAGAATGTGAGGTCAGCAGAGTGTTGCTATGGAAACGGTTTCACATGCATGCCTCATGTGAACCCGACAGACCTGCATTCCGACATGCCTTTGGTTTGGGTCGGGCCCGGTCCGACTGACAGAGCGGCTCCCCGCTTCACATCCAGACTGAAACACCACCAGAACCAGAGACACGGGCCGGCCCAGAACCGGGCCAGCTGGTTGCACACACCAGAGGGCGTATGTAAATATCTGACCCCTTTGGATCAGAGGAAAATCAAAGTCATTGATCTGAATCCTGCAGATTCAAATCTGTTCCCTCAGGAAAATAAAACGGTTTAAATAAGAGGTGAAGAGGCTGGTCTTCATATCGCCTGGAGGAAGCAATCCTGAGTTACTCTGGGGTCAAAGGTCACATTAAACCTGTCTGGGCAAAGCAGCAGAGAATCAGACCTGCATTTTTCAGTCTTTAGTTAACTGAGTCAGACTGATTGGACACAGCTTCATGCTGGATGAGAATTTTACAGGAAAATTAAGACAATCTGTTGTTTTTATAAACACTTAATTCAGTTTTTAAAATTATTCCTGTTAAACCTTCAAGGATTCCATAAGAAACGAGCTGGAGTGTCTAAGGCTGGATTTATACCAGCCCTCTTTTATCCACTGTAATAACAGAACCTGTTTGGTTGGTGAGGAGTGACCTCTGACCTCTGGTCCTCTAAACCTCGGTCTGGGTTCAGTTGAAGTGGTTCAGTTTGAATGTGAACTAATGTGTTAGCCTAGCGCTAGCAGCAGAAATGGCTCCTGGTCTTTAGACTAAAGAGAAATCCTCCAACACTAAAATCTGATCCTCCATCTTGTTTCCATCTGGTGAAGAAGGAAGTTGCTCTCAGTGTCATCAGAGGTTTTGTGTGGTTTCCTTCAGTGGTTCTTGGTGCAGCGCCCCCACAGGCCAGGAGGGGAACAGGTTGGTTTGACTCAGAACCACAGCAGCTGGAGGTGGAGCAGATGATGAAGTTCTGGTTCCAGTAGAACCGGGTCTACTGGACCATCAGGAGGAAAACAGCCTGAAAAGCTTTAAAGACTCAGGATGGAAACCCAGCCTGTTAGTTGATGCTTTATTCACCGCTCTGACTGTCGGCGGCTTCGGTCACTGCCTCTAATCCGGATCATTCCTGCTTCCCATCTGGATCCAGATCCGATCGTTCGACCGGTTTCTTTCAGTTCTAGAGACCAAAACAAGTTTTTATTTCTGTATCTGGACCAAACTGACGTTTTTCCTCCTGCAGTGATTTTGTTTTTCCAGGCGATGGTCGTCTCTGCGGTTCCTTCCCCCATAAAGCAGCTCTGACGCTTTGTTTGCTCCACTTTATTTGATTTCTGCCCCGCCTGCAGCTCATTTGGATCTGATTAGTGTGTTACTCATGAGGCGGATCAGACCGGCGGTCATCGCTGATGAATGTGAACAACAGAAAATGAGTCGATTGTTTTCAGGAGACTTTTTATTTTTCTCTTGTTGGACTAAAACTCTGATCTGCAGAAGTTTCTCATGTTTGAGTAGAAACCATCTGAAAAAGCTTCAGACTTTCTCTCAAAGTTCATCTCTAGGTTCTTTTCTCCTTTTTGGTTTTATGATCGAACCTGAAACAGAGAAGAAGAAACAAATCAGATGCAGATGTTTTGCATGAACTACGTCGTCTCCATTCAAATCTCCTGTGAGAGCATAGACAGAGTTCAACTCGTCCAGCCTTAAACAGATGAGATCACCACAGCAGAGTGTGTGTGTGTGTGTGTGTGTGTGTGTGTGTGTGTGTGTGTGAGAGAGAGAGACAGAGCCAGCTGACAGATAAAATATGTTTTTCTTCAACAGCAGCTGCAGAACTCATCAGGTCTGAAACCTGCTGCACATTTTCTGTTTGCATGTTGAGCAGAAGTAGGTCAGCAGGCAGCAGCCTCCGTCCGTCCGTCCGACGGCCTCCGTCCGTCCGACGGCCTCCGTCCGTCCGACGGCCTCCGTCCGTCCGTCCGTCCGACGGCCTCCGTCCGTCCGTCCGTCCGTCCGTCCGTCCGACGGCCTCCGTCCGTCCGTCCGACGGCCTCCGTCCGTCCGTCCGACGGCCTCCGTCCGTCCGTCCGA
This sequence comes from Alfaro cultratus, assembly GCA_903066825.1. NCBI lineage: Eukaryota > Metazoa > Chordata > Actinopteri > Cyprinodontiformes > Poeciliidae > Alfaro > Alfaro cultratus. The sequence goes on along the minus strand of CAEFZX010028234.1, from coordinate 18,069 downwards.
CGGCCTCCCCGTCCGTCCGACGGCCTCCCCGTCCGTCCGACGGCCTCCCCGTCCGTCCGACGGCCTCCGTCTTTGTATTTTCTACTTTTAACTTTCTATAATATTATTATTAAAATGAGAGATCCTGAAGTAAACATCAGTTTTTGTTAAAAGCTTGACTTTGCTCTGTCCGTCCTGCTGCTGCTGTTTGGGGTCAGAGGTTGTTTTCCAGCTGAGCCTCCCGGTGGAGGAGGAAGCAGGATATCCACGGCGTTCAGTCGCAGTCGGTAGGAATTCATCAGGTTTTATGATCCGTATTATTCAGAACCAAAGGAAGAAAACAAGGAGATTCAAAATGCAGCTGCTGCTTGAGGAAAAAGCAGACTGGCCCTTTAAATATCTAATTGTTTATACAGATGATATTAAACAGAGTCTTCTGATCGATTATTGCTATTAGACAGTCAATATTTGCATCATTTCAAACCAGTAGGTCTGGATTCATGATGAGGTTGTATTTTCCTGATAAATGATTAATAAATGATATTAGTTTGGCATTTTGCTGCTTCCTGATTCGCTCTCTGGGTTCTCCTCCAATGAGACGCTGGCGTCCATTTTCACTGGGACCGGCTGTTTCCCACTGGGAGGCGGGACGGCGCCATCAGAAACCCGACATCAGCTCTGGCTCTGCACCAGATGACGACGATGATGAAGTGAAACATCTGCATGTTCATCCGTGAAGATGAGGCTTAAAATGCCAGTTTCCTCCAACTGGAGCAGATGATTCCCAGTGTAACCAGTTAGAGCCTCCAGCAGAGACAAACTAGAGGAAATGGCTTCACTGGTTTAGTTTCAGCAGAATAAAATCTGAGGATTTTCTCTGAAATCTGCTGGCAGCAGATCCAGGATCTGTCACAGAAACACAATAATAGTCAAATCAATAATCATAATAGTAATTTATTAGTGATAGTAAAAGGCAGTTCAAAAACAATCATTTCATTTGATGAGCGCCATCATCACAACGATCAATACATGATCAAATATATTGGTTAATGTTCCATTTATTATGGTTCAATAGCAACTCTAATCAATACCTACTGCTGATGATTATGACTGTTTAATGTTGATAAAACAATTGATCGCTTCATTATCAATAATAAAAAATATTTACCTAAAAATAAAATAAAAAAACAAGGTTAAAAATAAAATGCATGGTTTGAGTTTATTAGTCAAAACTTGAAAATGAGACTCAAACTACGACTGCAAAGGTTCACAATTGATTTAATTCATGTAAATATAAAATGTCTTTTCAGCCATAACTGGGAAAGACTAGAATATATTGTGAAACATTTCCAGAATCGTTAGAGCCTCCCGGTGGAGGCTCTAACGATTATATTGATAAATATTGATAGCGGACATTTTGGATTTGAAGTTTCATTAACCTGCAGGCTGTCGGGTACCAGTTCTGGAACGAGCCGAGGTTCTGTCAGAACCAACAACGATACTCTGTCATCTGATTGGATTTATTCTGTCTTCCTGCAGCCATCAGGTCACAACATGTTTGTTTTAAAAACAAAACCTGCATCAGCGTCCGGAGGCGGCGCAGCACCAGCTTACCGTTAACGAGTACAAACCAGGAAACCGGGCTTTGACTGGGACGTTCTCTGGTCTTCAGTGTAAGGCACGGTGGTGGAGGGATGATGCTGTGGGCTGAACCCGTCTGGAAACAGGAAACCATCCGTCCTGCGGCTGGAACTATGACCCAGAATAACACTGTAATGAAAAAGAGTCAGGGTGTTGCAGTGGTCTAGTCAAAGTCCAGACCCTGCTCTGATAATGAAAGGTCCGAGAAAATAAATCTGTTTTGCAATTAAAGGCATAAAAATACAATATCAAGCATGATATTTTCTGACAGACATTTTATCATCTGGATATTTTCCAGTTTTCAGGATCAGAACATTTGATTAATCTATAAATGATATTTATTTACAGATATTTTCTGTCAGCAGATTTTTCTGACGCTCATCTTCACTCATCTAATAACCGTTGACTTGTTTCTGTGAATGAATCCGACTCGGTTTGAGTTGGATCTCGGCTCGGAGCGTTTTTGGGTTTTCGTCGTCCGTCCATCGGCTCTCTGGAGGCCCGGCTGACCGTCATGTTGGTTTCTTCTTCTTGTGTTTGTTTTGTGGTTCAGGTCTGGCGCAGGCCGAGCTGAACGACTTCGCTCCGTACTACAGGAAGCAGTTCTCGGTGGCCCGGTTCGCCCAGGTGGAGGACGAACTGGAACAGAACCACCAGCAGATCACTCAGCTGCTCAAGCAGAAGGTAACGACCGGGCGTCGCCATGGAGACCGGCGGCGCTCAGATGGACGCTAATGGATGTTGATGTTCCTCTGAAAAGCAGGTTGATGAATAAATGATGACCTGAGTGTCAGCGTGGCTTTCAACTGAGCCAGGATAAGGGCTGGCCTTTGACTAGGCCACTCTAACATGTTGATTCCAGCTGCATTGTTAGGGTGATTGAAGACGGGCAAAACAAAACAAGCCCAGGCCATCACACCACATGACCTTATGACCTTTCCTAGATTTTAATATCTACATAAAGGTCATAAAATCAAGTTTAAATGCTGACATTTAAATTTAACATAATAATTTACATATTCTATATTGTCCTTAGATATTATAATTATGTTTATGTCATCCTCTTTAATGTACATGTTTTATTTTGTTACTATGTTTCCTGTTTGAAAAGAAAGAGAACATGAGGACAGGAAATAGAATTGCTACATAAACAGTCTCCTTTCAAAATAAGAGCATGAATATAAATACCTAACTACTTGAATTCTTAACAGTTGATAACAAAGAGCCTCAATTTATTCAACTGGAAGTTTACAAAACAGCCAACAAAATTAGCTCTTATGAATTTATATTAACTTAGGAGAAGCTAAGTGCGCTAAGCGTTTTCAAAGTTAGCATCCGCTCCTCTTCATGGCGTCATTTCCTCCTTTGTAACTGTTTCCACCATCAGGAGGCGCCAGAGGAAGCCATCGTCCTCTACGAAGACGCCGTGTGGTACTTTGATGAAAACAGGAAGTGGAGGGAGCGGTTCGTTGCGGTGAGAGCGAACTACTGCCTGGAGTTTCATGAAAGCCTGCAGGTGAGTGAAAAACTGCTCTGGTACCAGCCAGAAGGTTCTGCTCATAACCCAGTTCTGGTTCTGCTGTCAGTCTTATGTTAAAGGAGCCAACGCGTCTTACAAGCTGCTGCCTACAGGGGGCACTGTTCTGACCACAGAGGAGAAGTACATGGAGATGGTGGACAAATGCTACCCTGATGACAGCAGTGAGTAGAAACATCAGATGCTGCTGTTGGTTCAGGTTTCTCTGTTCCCCCACATGGGTCCCATATTTATGCTATTCCTTTAGCTTGGTGGCCGTTAGCCATTAGCCATTAGCTTGGAGTTTTACAGCCAAACTGTTTGGTGGAGAAACTTTTCTTCAGACCAGACTCTAAACTGACCATCCCAAGGAGAAGTTTTGAATACAATCATTACAAGTTTTGAGATATGAAGTCCTGCTTTCAGACTGAACATGTTTGCTCTTGGATTATGGCAGGAAAATTCCTCCATATGGGTTCAGCTGAAGCAAACTCTGGTTCAGTTTGAATGTGAACACCAAGCTCACTTACGCCTGCTTCAAAAGCATGAAGTGGAGTACAGCGCAAGGCATCCTGGGTAAAGCTAACCAAAGCTAACATGTTAGCCTAGCGCTAACATGTTAGCCTAGCGCTAGCAGGAGAAATGGCTCAAGAAATCCTCCAACCGCCCAAATCTGAGGCCTCCATCTTGTTTCCATCTGGTGAAGAAGGAAGTTGCTCTCAGTAACAGGAAGTGATTAAACAGTTCTGGTTGAAGCTGGACCAATAAGAGGAGGGTTTAGTGGGAGGAGTCTCTGCTCGGTCCAACCTGGACTTTTTCCTTCTGTTTCAGACGTGAAGGAGGAGTTTGCTCCTCCTCTGTCGGGGATGCCGGGGCAGTTCCCGGTCTACCTGCGCCTGCCCTACAGGAGGGATTCCTACTTCTGCTTGAAGCAGGAGGACAAGCAGGCCGCCTTCATCTCCTTCCTGTCAGACTGCATCAAGCACCAGAACCAAGGTGGGAAACGGCGCTTCAGTCCCGCTGCTTCTCCCTGAGCAGGAAGAGTTTAAACCTTCCTGATGATCAGATGAGAATCAGACGTTTAGCTGCTGCAGAAAAACAAGGAGTTTTATCTCCCTGTTTGCCGCTCAGCAGCACAGCTGAAGGTTAACTAGCTTCCCTGCGGTTGCCATGGTGACAGGCTCACCTGAGCACCTCGGGAACCTTTAGATGATGCAGAGGCTGATGAACGAGCCGACAGACCGATCCTGAACTCTGCTGCGTTTCCGACAGACTTCCTGAAGAAGAAGACGTGTGAAGTCCAGGCGTTCCTGAAGGCCATCCAGCTGTTCCGCCAGGACCGGGGCCAGTATGAGGCCTGGGGCATGTTGATCGGCAGCGACGTGCGGGTAGGTCTGCGGCGGAGCTCCGCGGCGTCGCAGTGTGACGGAGCTCTGATCTCCTCAGTCTGGTTTTAGAAAAAAAATGCTCTTTACTGAGATCATCTAAATGAACTTCTTAGTTTCGTTTTTTAAATCATAATTCTGAGCAAACAAAATTTCCCCTGGTTTTGTTCTTGAGATGCTTTCATTCAACATCTATAAGCTTCCACTGACTGCAAAAACAATAAATCTTACCAAGTAGTTCTGGTCTAGTTCCAGTTCCACTGGCAGATAAAGGAAGAATATCATATTATCAGTGAAATAATCTACCAATTGAACTGGAACTTTTTCATCAATATTAAGGAATTATTGACTTAAAACAAGCATCTAATTCTTGCTAAAAAGTCACTTTTATTTTGAGTGTATTAAGATATTTACTCTGGAATCGAGACCAGACAGTTTATGAACATGAACTCTGTTCACACTAATGATTCTCTACTTCAAGTCCAGAAGACCCATCAGTGGGTCGGACTTCCTGCAGCTTTTCACAATAAAACACAAGTCTTTGTTTTTGGTCCCAAAATGGAAACGATGGAGATCAGGAGAGAACTAAATGAGGAGTGAAACCCGGATCAGGGAGGTTGAATCAGATGACTGCCACCGTAAAAATCTGTTAAAATGTTTCACGTCTCAACAGGAAACAGAAAAACTGCTGCGTCTTTTCGTTTTCAGCAGAAAGTGTCACATTCCTGCCAAAAACCCCGAGGAGCTCAGGAAGCAATCAGAGCAACAGAGTTATGAATCCAGAGAGAAATGCCTCTGATCACAGGCGTTTCCTTTTATTCTCTGGTCCTTGAACGCAGCACGCTGCCTCTGACTGCATGTTTCTTCTGTGTTAAAGGTGAATTTCATGAGATGAATTCGGCCTTGGACGGTGTGTGTGTGTGTGTGTGTGTGTGTGTGTGTGTTTTACGGCTCAGCGTGCTGCGTTCAGGGGCAGTTAAACGTTTTCTCCCTTAATAAATGCGCTCCTCATTGTTTTTGGCAGGAATGTGACTCCATACCAGCAGGTTACTATCCTGCTGAAAATCAGTCAGTTGTTCCAAAAGGTCACTGGAACACCAGAACCAGAACCAGAACCAGATGGTCCAGTCTGAACGATGTAGACCGCTCAGGTGCTCACCAGAACCAGGACCAGAACCAGGACCAGAACCAGAACCAGATGGCCCAGTCTGAACGATGTAGACCGCTCAGGTTCTCACCAGAACCAGGACCAGAACCAGAACCAGGCAGCGTTTGGTTCTCTGGGTTCTGGAACAAACTGCCTGAAATCATCAGAACAGGAAACGTTTCCATTGGCTGCTGCTGACCAATGAAATCTGCTTTTCCTGATGTTTAACTTCAGATGTTTGTTCATAAAGTTATTAATTGGTTTCATTTTCCAGATCTCCTGTTTTTCGGGTCTCCAGCTGTTCTGCGTCTGCAGGAAGTTTTCAGGTTTGGTTTGAGTCCCGGAGGAGATCAGCTCTTATCCACACGCAGCTCCATTGTGTGCTGCTGTTGTTTCAGGAAGCTGAGCTCATTGCTGCTTCAGCGTTAACTCACACTTCCTGTTGCTAATAAACCCAGCAGCTCAGAGTTTCTGCATCAGGCTCTGCTTTAGTCAGAGCTGAGTAATGATGACTGGCCTTCACTCCACACCTGCAGAGTCATGAATCACATCCGAACACTGAACCATTGTTTAGAAAGTACGCTACATTTTTAGCTGCTTGCTTCAGTTATTTTTCCAGAAATGAAACAAACTGCTTCACACAGTCACAGGTTTCAAAAGGCAACAATCAGCTGACCGTCAGTCCGGCTTCGGGTCGTCGGGGTCAGCCGTGTCTCTGCTTCATCATGGCGGACCGGAGCCTCAGAACCCTTTACCTTCATCAGATCACATATTTAACTAGCTAAATAAATATTTAGTAGCATCAAAATTAGTATTACTAGTTAGTTGAACTAAACTAATATTTAGCTTTCTATGTCATCAAGCTGAACATTTACCTTGAAGCTAAATATGTAGCTAGCTAAATATTAAATATTCATCTAGCAAGTGAATTGTTTACTTTGAAGTTTAATATTTAGTTTGGAGTTAAATATTTAGCTAGAAATTGACATTTACAAAGGAAAGAGTAATACGGTGGGATTATGACCCCAGTTTTCTCTAAACAACCCAAAGCATTGCCTTTAATGTTTGATGAACCTTATAAACATCTGTAGCTCTGCCACTCTCCTCCTCAGGTCTTTTAGCCTCTCAGCCTTTAGAAGAGAAGCTTCCAGCTGCTGTCGGTCAGTAGAAGGACCTGATCGCTTCAGCTTCATCTTAAAATCGTCTAAGATGGATGAAAAGTTCTGACTCGACCCGGATGGAATGGGTTGGGTTTGATGCTCCAGATGTTGACAGCTGGACTGCGTTCTGCTTTCAGGTGATGGCCAACCTGGTGATGGAGAAGCTGCTGCCGTCGCTGGGGAAGGACCTGCTGCCTCGCCTCAGAGCCAGGAAGACCGACAGGAAGAAGACTTGGTTCATCGTGAGTCCGATCAGAACCTTCAGAATTTCCTTCTAAAACTTGTAATCTGGGCCGGCGGTTGAAACGCTCCGACTCCTCTACCTCCCAGACGATGGAGGCGGCCTACATCCTGGTACAGGAGCATCTGCTGAAGGGCCTGACGGCTCTGAAGGAGGAGTGCAAGGTGTCCGTCCGGCAGCAGGAGGTTCTGATGCACTCCGACATGGACCAGATCCTCAACACCAGGCGGCAGCTGGAGGAGAAGATCCGAGGTAACCGAGCCGCCTGCAGCACCAGACTCAGAGCTTCTGCCGGTTCTGTTCTGATGACCGACTCTTTTCTCCAGCTAAGGTCTCTGCGCCAGCAGAGCAGCTGTGCTCCGAGTCCGTCCAGCCCTACCTGGGCTCGGTTCTGGAGGAGCTGATGGAGCCGATCAGCTCCGGCTTCATGGACGGCCGGCAGCTGATGGAGACCAAGATGGACGAGGTGTGCCAGGCCGTCCTGCAGGGAGAAGACATTGACAAGCTGAAACAGGTCGGTTCCTCCTGCAGGTCTGGAACCACCGGACTCCATCCGGTACCTTCACCTGTACAAGACTTGGATCTTCCAGGTTTCCTCTCCAGAGAGCTGAGCCCTGATGGGCCCAGCGTGGAGGGTCCAAATGTCCACACCCAGTCACCTGGTTTCAGGACGTTCATTTTCTCTCAGACCCTTCATGGTCCATGAGACGCGCCGAGCCGAGCTGAAAACGACCCACTGAGCCTTAAACTTCAAAATAATGCGCTCCTCTAAAGCTTTCCAAAAAACAGACAGTTGGTCGCCTAATATCACTTCTATTTAGTCGTAGGATCCGCGTCGTTTCATCGTAAATCTTCTGATGAGGGAAGAAAACGGCAGAGGATTGCAGCCGTCAATCAAAAGAACTGGCAACTCTCTGTGTTCAAGTTAACTTCATTAAATTCAGAAGCAAGAATAGTAAGATGCAATTATGGAGATGGTATAATCATTAGTAACCATGGAGACAATGCTCCATACCATGTATGAAAAACAGTGGTTAGCATCGAGACTTTTAAATCTGCTTCAGTGTAAGTGGAAACGCCGTTTATGACAGAAATGACCCGATCGTGATTAAGTGATGAATCAACAAACGTATCAGGAGGGAGGCGGTTTCTGAGCTAGCTACAACCGCTGTCTATGGGTTAGCTACAGACAAATTAACTCAACTTGAACAAGTAGCAGCTAAACCGGCAAAAACAACTTGGGACAACAATGGAAGTCTCTCCCGTTCCTCACTGCTGACCGTCCTGATGGTTGAGGAACGTCGGTGCAAAGGGCCGATGCGTCAGGGTGTTTCTGATCTAGAGAGGAACGACCAATACAACTTTGGAGGTCGAGGAAATAGAATAGAATAGAATAGAATTCAACTTTATTGTCATTGAACTGTCACAAGTACAAAGCAACGAAATGTAGTTTGCATCTATCCAGAAGTGCTATACAGGATATAAATATTCATTTACAGGTGTACAAAACTATATATGTATAGACTATAAGGGGTTATGTATAAACATAGAGTAGTAGCAAGGAGCTATGCGCACAGATTATACAAGAATGTTAGGAAATGGATTATATATGTATTAGTGGGTTAAATGACTGACGAGCTGAAACATCTAGTTTTACTGAGATATTATCAAAGAAGTAAAGAAGGGACGTTTGCCCGCTGCATCGGACCAGAACCGAGTCGGGGGATCGATATTTACCGACGTACTTCCTTAAGGCCTTGAACAACTGCTCCTCAGAAGTATCCATGCTGCACTCTGGCTGAATAACTTCTTGCTACAGGACGATCTGACCGACCTTGCACGGATAGTCAGAACTCTGAAGTCGAGTGTCGCCGTTTATGCTAAAACACCCACAAAATTCAGACCAATCACATGACAGCTTAACTTTCAGAGGGGGGGCGAAACTTTCACCAGGCGGTTGGACAAGAAGAGGCAGACGACGTGAGGCTGAGAACAAAACGTCTCTACCGTCGTCACACAACTTTGACAATGAGAATCGATTTCAGCACATCGGCTGAACCATGCAGAGTCCTCCGGTCTAAATCCGTTCTTCTGTTCTTCTGCCTGTCAGGCTTTGGGTGAGATGGCGAGACCGAACCTGCTGGACTGCTGCCTGAAGATCAGCTCCCTGCAGGACAAACTGAAGCACCTGCAGGAGCGCTTTGGGTTCAGCACCATGACGGCGGTGACCCACGGCGCTCAGATCGACCTGCAGCAGGTGCGAGGCTGAGCTGCCGTGTTTTAAGGTGAGTTTTGCGGGAACCTGCTGGAGGTCTGATCGTCTCCTCGCTGCTTCCAGCTGATGGAGAACGCGGCCTACACGCTGGAGCTGATGCTGAAGAAAGCCATGAAGGACAACCCGGAAACGGCCGGCGCCGTCATGGACAAGGCCAAGCACAGGATCCTGAAGGTCAGTTCAAGACACTGTCACATATTTTCAGGCAGGTTCTGGTGTGGGCTTTGACTAGACCACTGCAACACATTTATTCATTTCCTGTTGATGACCCAGTTGGGTCAGAACTTCAGCTGTTGGACAGATGGACTCACATTTAACTCTAGAAGACACTCAGTGACTTCAGGGTCCCAAAGGAGCCCACATCATCAACCCTCCACCACCGTGCTTTAAGGCTGACATGCGGTGATGGTGCTGACCTGCTGGGTCTGGTTCTGTCCATCATGGTCCAACATCTCTTCCTTGTCTCATCTGTCCAGAGGACATCGTCCCAGAGGTTTTGTCCTTTTTGTCCTTCATCCAGATTCAGCTTTTCTAACCTCAGTGCAGCTGCCATCTTGTTTCTAGAGAGAAGAGGCTTTCTCCTTAAACTCTTCCAAGCAGCCATACTGGTTCAGGATCACAACCTTTGACCTTTAACCTGCTACCTGTAGAGTTTTGTCAAGTTTTAGTCTTGGGTTTCTGGTCATTTCTCTGAATCTGCCAGGATGGAGATCGGCGGCTGTCTGGGATGTTCTTCTCTTGGCGATAAGTTTGATGGACTTCAGATGGTTTGGAGATGACCTTTGAACTTTTCCCAGGTTACTGGGCAGCAACAGTGCTTCTCTGAACTCATTGCTGCCATCTTTTCCAACCTGGCGTTGTGTTAACAGAGCTGTGTGGCCTGATGATGATTTTGTTATATTTGCGACTTTTCCTTTAACATTCACTGGAAGCAGCGAAGCTGAACTCTGGTGCTAAAGCTGTGCCACAAAAACTACAACTGTTAAATTAAGACTCTTCCAGTGGCGGCGACTTCCTTGTTTCTGAAGGCAGTACGCATTCTGAAGCTCCTGATCTGACTGACAGGTTGGCACCGGTAACTGAGCAGTGGATGCTGTAATTGAGAAGGAGAATAATTGCTAGCGTTAGCTTTGGGGAGGTTGGTGACTAGCATGCCAGGGCTGGTCAGCCTCTGGGATTTCCTTTTTCCTCTACTGTCCATTAGCATGGATGTGCTGTTGTTAGCTTTGGCTTGGCTAATGTGCCCAGACCGTTCACCCACGACTTGCACTCTTGCACATCTAAAGTTAACACTCCTTTGACCTTTGACCTCTTCTTCCTGCAGCAATTCGACTACGACAGCAGCACGGTGAGGAAGAGGATCTTCCAGGAAGCCCTGGTCTTCATCATGCTGCCCTTCATCAAGAAGAACCTGGCCGACTCCTGCAAACCCGTAAGTCTCCTCCAGACGCACCTGCAGCTCTGAGCCACAGACGTCCGGTTCTGTCCTCATGCCGGTCCGGTTCTGTCCTCATGCCGGTCCGGTTCTGTCCTCATGCCGGTCCGGTTCTGTCATCATGCCGGTCCGGTTCTGTCCTCATGCCAGTCCGGTTCTGTCCTCATGCCGGTCCGGTTCTGTCCTCATGCCGGTCCGGTTCTGTCCTCATGCCGGTCCGGTTCTGTCATCATGCCGGTCCGGTTCTGTCCGCCCACAGGAGCTCCAGGGTCTGGAACAGACGATCTACACTGACTACGCCAACTTCATCCACGTGGAGAACGTCTATGAGAACATCCTCCTGCAAATCCTGGACAAGGAGGTCTCTAAGGGTAGGAAGCAGCACCGCACCCTCTTCCTCCTCCTCTTCCTCCTCCTCTTCCTCCTGCTGACCTCTCCTGTTCTCTGCCGGTCCTGCAGTGGTGAAGGAAGCCGCCAGCCTGCATAAACACAACCTGTTCAAAGAGAGCAGCCGGGCCAGCCTGTCCTCCGTCTCCACGCCCAGCAGCCCTCTGGCCTCCTCCATCAGGTTCCCGTCCCAGACTCCTCCGTCTCCCCTGGCCGTCAACGGGCTGCCCCCCAGTTCCACGAAGGGGGCGGAGCCAAAGAGGGAGGAAGTAGGAGAAGAAGTTCTGCAGGTGGCCGAGACGCTGCTGAAGGAGGTGGAACAGACACTGGGCTGGCCGGACCTAAGGCTGCCAGCAGCCGAAGGAACCCAAACCTACCGAACATTGAAGGTAGAAGGGATCAGCTCAGCAGACCCAAAACCTCCTTCAGCTGAGACTCTGGACCCATCAGAACCACAGATTCAGGAAAATCTCTCTGTCCAAGCAGAAGAACCCAGAACCCAGAGAACAGACCAACAAGAGGCAGAAACCACTTCATCAGAACCTCCTGCTGCATCAGAACCTCCAGCTGTTTCTCCAGAACCTCCTGCTGCTTTTCCAGAAGTTCCAACTGCTACAAAACCTCCAGTTCCAGAACCTTCTTCTCCAGAACCTCTAGCTACAGTTGCAGAACCTTCCATTGTTACAGAAGCTCCAAGTCTGGACCAAACCGATGAACCCGTGAATCTTCCAGCAGAAGAAACCGGATCCCAGGCTGCAGCCGCCAGCCAGCAGCCATCAGCCATGCTAGCGGCTCCCCCTGGTGGTGAAGAAGCAGAAGACGTCAGCCTGAAGCTGCAGCTGAAGACGGAGGACGCAGAGTCCCTCTCCGCCTGGGATCCCAACACCCTGGTCGACTCAGTGGGAAGTGACTCTCCACGGTCCGACCTGGAGTCCACAGGCGGAATCTCAGAAACCTCGGAGATTCTGGAGGCCCAGTCAGCGCCGAGCCCAGAGGAGACATCCGAGGACCAAACCTCAGCGGGAGAACCGTCCATCGAGGCTCAGACCGGAGAGGTGGAGCCCGGAGCCGGAGCCACGGTGGAGAGTCCAGCAGAACCGAACGGTGCCGTGTTCTCCCCGCCTGCCGGGAACGGTCCCGGCGAGCCCGATGTCCAGCCGCCGGACTGCGTGAAGGAGATCCGCAACCTGTTGGTGGAGGTGATCGAGGTGGAGGAGCCGATGCGTCGCTTTCCCAAAGAGGAATGAACTGATGGTGGGGGGGATCCAGAACCAGAACCAGAACCATCTTAAACTCCTGCATAAAGATGTAATAACTTATTTTAACAAATCATTTATCAGATTTTAGCTGGAAGCTACTTTAGGAACTTTTGGACTTTTTATGCTGGAAGCTTTTCCAAACTGTTTGGCTTCATCTGAGCTCAAGCAGAGAGTTCTGCAGAACTTCACCGGGTTCCTGCTGGTGACGTCCTGCAGGAACCCGGTGATTCTTTTCTATCCAACCGGGTCCGGAGCTCCAGGATACGACGGCATTGATAGAAAAAAATAAAAAAGAAAATTTCCATCAAAAAAATCTCAGAAATGTTCAAGAAGAAGAAAAAAAGATTTCTGATTCAAAAATCAAAAATTTCTGACACTCAGTTTTTTCTATCAAGAATTGCAGATTTTTTTTTCCATCAAATTTTTGACTTTCCAAACCGACATTTTCTAGAAAAAACAAAAATATTTCTGTTGGAAATTTAGAGATTTTCTCATATTTGTGAGATTAATTTTAAGATTCCTTTTTCTTTGTAGAAAATTTTCAACTCTTCAAATTCAGTTATTTTTTCTGGAAAATTAATCTTAAAATGTGAGTTTTGTCAGGAATGTAGTCCTTTACTGCCGTCGTACCAGCAGCTGACCGGAGCCAAGAAATGTTCATCACTCGCCTGCTTCCCGACGTTCCCACTGAATCCTCTGGTAATCCAGCTGAATCCTCCAGATCTGGATAAAGTTCATCAGATTTGCTGGTTTCATTAGATCCGACATGAGGAATCCCAGCAGGAACAGAATTCATGTTTTACCAGAACCGGCTGGTTCAGGAGCTGCATTCTGGGACCCGCTGGTTCTGCTCCATGGATAAACTGGATTCAGTGGGAATTCAAAACACGCGGTGCCTTCGCTGTCCCTCCTTAGAGGGCGCTGCCTGGAGGCTGTTGCCATGGTGACGGGTTCGGGCAGCTTCCTCACCAAAGTGCCTGGACCGGACCGGTTCTGTTCTCCCAGTAAAGCAAACGCAGCAGGACGATGACGATGTCTGAGTTTTTATTTTTGGAATCATGAACTCATTTTTTCAGATGCGTCAGATTTTACATTCAGATGAACTAAAATTCTGCAGTCAGACTGATGATTTAGACCAATCAGAAGGATTCTGTTGGGTTGGGTCAGAACCAGAACATTTCCTCCTGGTTCCTGAACCAACAGACATCTGTATTAAAGTTTAACAATAAAAGCATGAAGGTTTCAGTCTGACTCTTGTGGTATTTTATTTAATAAACTAAAATCAGATTGAGCCTCAGTGATTCTCAAAGTGCATTTAGATGCTTTGTTACCATGGAAACCGTTTTAATATCATCGGCCAAATTCAAAATAAAACATCTTCACTTGCATCAAGCGCCTGTGTGACGAATCTGTCAACCAACTACAATCTGTCCAGAAAACGGCCCCGGCGCCGCACTTTGGATAAAAACTGGACCCGCTGCATCAGAACCAATGAGGCCCAAAGGTAAGAGTTCAAACATCAGCCAGACATTATTAAAGTTCTAAACCGGGTCAGACCGGACCGGGTGAGTCGGGACCGGGCCAGACAGGACCGGGTCAGACCGGATCAGATGGGACCGGGTCAGACCGGACCGGATCAGACCGGGTCAGACCAGGTCAGATGGGACCGGGTCAGACTGGACCGGGCCAGTCGGGACCGGGCCAGACAGGACCGGATCAGACCGGACCGGGTCAGACCTGGTCAGACAGGGCCAGACCAGACCGGGCCAGACAGGACCGGGTCAGACCTGGTCGGACCGGATCAGACCGGACCGGGTCAGATCGGACTGGATCAGACCGGACCGGGTCAGACCTGGTCAGACCGGGTCAGACGGGACCGGGCCAGACCAGACCGGGCCAGACGGGACCGGGTCAGACCTGGTCAGACCGGATCGGACCGGACTGGGCCAGACCGGACTGGGTCAGTCGGGACCGGGTCAGACCGGACCGGGTCACACCGTCCTCACAGTCGGGACATTTTGGACAAAATATTAACAAGTCAAAACATTGAAGCCATAAAAACAAAGAAAAAAAATGAAAGTAGTTTTTATTTTCACTCCTGGAGTTTTTTCCTCTTTAATTCAAAACGTTATTTATAATCTAAATAATCCAGATTAGTAACATTAAATACATGTAATAAATATATTTATGTCTGACACATCAGCTGCTATTTATTCCTTAAATCTTAAATATTTTCAATAAATCAAAATCTACTTTTTTATGATCTCCTGTGGAAACGTAAAGGTTCTCTTTTGGTCCGGTTCTGGTTCTGCCGAACATTCAGAACGTTGATCTTTGTTTCTACTTGTTTTGGTCAGGAGCATTTTAGTTGCCTGTCTGCAGTTGCCACGGTAACAGACCAGGTAAACCCAGATTACCGGATCCTTCAGTCTCAGCTATAAAGCGTCTGACAGTAAAAGGAGATTCAGAAAGTTTTCATTTTGTCAAAACTGATCAAACAGTTCTGATTGAATCGTTTTAAACGATTTGGATTGAATCGTTTTAAACAGTTTGGATTGAATCGTTTTAAACGGTTTGGATTGAATCGTTTTAAACGGTTTGGATTGAATCGTTTGATTCACTGAGGAGCTTCAGGTCGTTAAAAACAGGAAACACAGGAGAACATGGCGGCAGACAGGCAGCGTGAGCCCCCTGCTGAACAACTCCAGAACAACACCACACACACAATTGGACTTTAACTAGACCAAGGTGAACCACAGTTCAACACGGTGGAGGACTGGTGGTGCTGTGGGCTTTGAGATTTTTGGGATTAGAGAATCAGATTAGATGATTCTGATCACAGCGCCTCTTAGTGGCCAATCCGGGGAATGAAACCCAACCACTTAGAAACCCTTAACATGAAGGACCTTTGACCCCTGACCCACCACAGTCCCTCTGATGCAGGAGGTTTAAAACGGAGCCAGAACCATCCAGGTTCTGGTTTGTTACAGAGACACAAAGCACAATCAGAAGGTCTAGTCCAAGTCCCAGACCACTGGGAAGGATCCGGGTTTACCGGGAAGCATTGGTGGTGTAGCTGTAGAAGAACCGCTCATCGGGTCGGAAACTCCGGTCGCTGACGGGTCGGTCTGCCGGAACCGGAACCGACAGGACGAACTGGTCCAAACTGCTGAAGGACAAAGAGAACCAGAACATTTCAGGAACACAGAAGCTCAAACACGTCATATAATCAAAAACTGTTAAAAACCAATAACTAACATTTCATTTTGTCAAGTTCCATCATCAAAATAATCATGATTAATGAACGGAATATTGATCAACTTATTTGATATAAGTTGATCAATAACCAGGTTGGTTTTTAGTATAAATTTAAAATATTTCAGCATATTAGCCAAGAAAGAAAGAAAGACAGACAGACAGACAGACAGACAGACAGACAGACAGACAGACAGACAGACAGACAGACAGACAGACAGACAGACAATCTATCTATCTATCTATCTATCTATCTATCTATCTATCTATCTATCTATCTATCTATCTATCTATCTATCTATCTATAAATGTTTCATCTCTTCCTTCTGCCTCTGTTGTGGAAATGCAAGCTGTCAGACTTTATATTGTTTATTGAAACTTCAGTGATGATGTTACTTTCCAAAAGTTACAATAATGTGGCAAATGTAAATACCCATCTGCGTTTCAGAATTTATATATTTTTATTTCATTTGTTATTCCTGTAAAAGTTAAAATCAGTCACCATAATTACACTGGTATGATGTAAGCTAAGTACAAATGATGCTAATGCTAGCAGCTTGTAGCTTAACAATGATGAAGCTTATGGATGGTTGGGGGCCCCAAATGAAAATCTGCTCAGGGCCCCAGAGGGCTGGTTCAGGCCCTGCTGTGACAGATGGATCAGTTTCTCTGGATCTTTCTGACCCTGGATGTTCTTCAGCTGACAGAAGGCCGACCTTGGAACCGTCTTCATGACCCTGAAGGTCAAACCTCCACACTTCAGAATAACTGAAGCTGCAGAGACAGGACTCAACACTAGGTGGAGCTCTCACTCCACTCCCAATCCTCCTCTGGGCCCAACCCGTCCTCCAGCCATGAACCGGACCAGCAGAGGCCCGGAATGTTCCAGCCGTCCACACTGGGAGTTCATGGCTGGAGGGGATCACCGTGGAGACAGAGGACGATGAAGAGGAGGAGGAAGAAGGTCCTGGAGGGGGGGTGTGTGTGGCTCCACATGACCTCACACATCGTGACCTTATATCGTGACCTCACATCATCGTGACCTCACATCATCGTGACCTCACATCATCGTGACCTTACATCGTGACCTCACATCATCGTGACCTCACATCATCGTGACCTCACATCATGACCTCACATCATCGTGACCTTATATCGTGACCTCACATCATCGTGACCTCACATCATCGTGACCTTACATCATCGTGACCTCACATCATCGTGACCTCACATCATCGTGACCTTACATCGTGACCTCACATCCAGAAGTTTTGGGATTTCTCCAGAAGGTGGGAGCGTTTCTCTTCCTGTGCGGCTAAAATACGAGCTGCTTGTTTTTCCCCGCCGCGCTGCAGTCAGTCAGAGTTTTTATCTAAATCACTTCCAGCGCCTCTTCTCCTCCTCCGCCATGTTTCCCTCCATCTCCCCCCGTCCCGGAGCAGAAATATGTCCCTTCCCTCTCCACACGCTACGGCTGTCAGACAGGATTTGGGATTTGGGCTAAAGGAGGAACAGTGAAGCTCTGATCCCGGTGGGATCCGGACTGGACCGGACTGGACCAGGAGGAGAATCTGAGACATTTCCCCTTACGAAGCCGCATTACAGGGAGTTTATCGCCTCAGTTTTACCTTCATCTGTCAGAAAACCTGAGAAAGGAAATTAATTTTCCGTCATTTTGTCTGCAGTTTCTGCAGGTGGAGTCAAAACGTCCCAGTGGTGAATATAATAAATGTTGTTTATCGTTTTCCAAACATTTTACCAGGATGTTAAAATCTGAGAAACCACAAAAACTTCTATTGTTAATCAGAATTCAATATAAATTTCTTGTCCTTCTTTTTCTATCCACCCAGTTCTAAACTGAACATGCAGGATTTTATAGAAGTGAATTTTTCAGAAAAGTTTAAATCTGCAGCTGACTCAAACCTGTTGGATGATTCAGTTTCTATTTACAGTGAAAAACTGGCTAATAAATGAACCACATTGATCAGTTACATACATTTTAACACATTAAAAATGTTATGCAATTAATCTCTTTTTTTCTTGGTAAACAGGTTCTGGACAGAACATTTGTATTCTCATGTCTCTGCCTCAGACATCCGTAAAATCAAATGAAGCGGCGGCGGCGGCGGAGGCGGCGAAGCGGCGGCGGCGAAGGCGAAGCGGCGGCGAAGGCGAAGCGGCGGCGAGGCGGCGGCGGCGAAGCGGCTTCACTTGGGCCTCTGGGATTAGGCCTGTCGCAATAAAAGATTAATCAATTAATCGCACGGTAAATTAAAACTATCGACCTCATTTCAATTATCGCCTTTATCGTTAGAACAGCTGAAAAGTTACCGTAGTGATTTCTCTCCAACTCCTCCCCTCATCATTTCTATTGTCTTTGCACAAAACG